>CM051010.1:30445543-30475543 GCA_027704905.1 Muraenolepis orangiensis
GACCTGGTGTGTGGCTACCACCAGGTTCCAGTGCACCCCGCAGACCTCCCCAAAACGGCGGTGGTCACACCATTCGGGCTGTTTGAGTTCCTGAGGATGCTGTTTGGGCTTAAAAATGCAGCTCAGTCTTTCCAGCGGCTGATGGATTCTGCACTCGGAGAGATGTCATTCTTCTTTGTTTATTTAGACGACATCCTGGTCGCAAGCTCCTCTGAAGAAGAGCACCAAGTGCATCTCCGGGAACTTTGTACAAGACTCGCCCAACACGGCCTGATTATCAACCCGGCGAAGTGTCTGTTCGGGTTGTCCTCCGTCCATTTCCTTGGACATCTCATCGTCAAAGATGGAGCTGCCCCACTCCCGTCGAAAGTGGAGGCAGTTTCCTCCTTTCCCCATCCACACACAGCTCGGGTGCTCCGGGAATTCCTCGGGATGGTGACTTTTTATCACCGGTTCATCCACCGGGCAGCCCACACAATGCACCCGCTGTACGAGGCACTGAAGGGCACGTCCCCCAGCCAGACCGTCGAGTGGATGCCCGAAATAGACACTGCCTTCGATGCCACAAAAGCCACCCTGAGCCAAGCCGCCATCACCCGTCACGCAAAGTTGTTCTCCACAGGCCAGCCTCGACCTCTAGTCCCTGCGAACTGGCGCCGGCCTATTTTTGAGGCGGTACACAACCTTTCTCATCCCGGCAGGAAACCATCTGTGAAGTTGGTTTCTCAGAAGTTTGTGTGGCAGGGACTTAAGAAGGACGTGAAAACCTGGGTCGAAAACCTGGGTCGCGCAGTACTGGTGAGACGCATCTTTGTGAGGCTCCCAGGCTAATATATTGAAACAATGATTTAGAAGACCACAACTTTCTTAAAATACACATATACTTGAACAATAGACTACCTGCCAACACCATGCCGGGAAAATCTCAGAAAACAGGTCCGCAGACCCCTGCAGCATCGAAAACGTCAACGTTGTGTAGCGGAGGCTCCTGCAGCATGGCTTTACTACAACAAGGTCTGTGGATCATAGTTGTTTACCGGCGTATATGTGTGTGTATATATACAAATCTATATTTCTTTATTTTCCGATTTTATTTGTATTGCTCTGCTTTCGTGTTCTGAGAGATTGGTTCAAGTGGTCTAAATGTTGAATATTGGTGGAGCCTACGGAAGTATGGGAATCTCCACGTTTCTGCGCTACGCTGCTCCTCACTATGAGGATCAGGCATGTAGAATAACCAAAGTCTTTAGTTACCTAGGGGGTTTTAGGGAAGTTCAGGGTTTTTTTTTCAGGGTGTTTTGCTTATTGTATACATGGTATAATTGTCCTATTGTTGTTGGTATGACTTTCTTTTCCTTTTTATTTCTATATTTTGATAAAAAGAGCGGTAACTAGTAGATATATTCCTATGGTGTTACAGTATACAATTCACTCCACACTAAATGGCAGGTAAAACAGACATAAAGATCACATCCTGGAATGTTAGAGGATTGAATTAGCTTGTTAAGCTAAAACAGGTATTAGGCAGAATTAGACTTCTTAAATCACAAATCGTTTTTAGAATCCCATTTGACTGATATTACTAAAGTTAAAAAAAGATGGCCTGGACAAGTCTTTGCAGCCCCATTTCACTCACAGTCCAGAGGGGTTATTATTTTGATCCACAAATCAATCCCGTTTAGACTTAGCCATCAAAGAATTGACCTGGCAGGAAGATACATTATTTTGAAAGGGAAAATATTGAGACACAACATACACTGGTCAATGTTTACGGACCTAATGAGGATAGTCACGCCTTTTTTAGGAATTTATTTCTTACCGTATCCTCTATTCCTGGACAGTATATAATAGGTGGGAACTATAACTGTGTACTGGACCCAGAGAAGGACGCTCCTCAGGCATTGATGTTTCTCATCCGCAAGCTAGAAAGGTGCTGCTTCCATCTATAAATGATCTTCATTTAATTGAAGTCTGGAGAAAGCTGCAAAAATATTTCTCATGTTATTCAGGTACTTATAAGACATCACGTATTGATTACTTTCTGATCTCCATGACCTTATTATCACATGTGAATGACTGCAGTTATGACAGCATTGATTGATTGATTGATTTTATTTGGTGATAATAGAAAAAGCACCATAAGCACTTCCAAAATATAGAAGACAACATATACAGTACATAGAAATACATAGAAGACAACAAAATATCACCGAGGATAACAACACAATAAAGCCAGAGGGCTTATTTCCATTGTGGTCCGAAAATAAACAGACATAAAACGTACTAGACGAAAATAAATAGTAAAATGACTCATTAACAGAACATACTATACACAACAAAGATCAAACCAATAAGAGCAGTAGCAGCAAAGACCAAAGCAATAGCAGCAGCAGGGCAGTTCACTGACAAACAATCCACCTCGTTTTTACATGATTATCATTTAAAATTATTAAATTAGAAAAAGATTACAATCTAAAAACAAAAACAACACATGGATGTGACTAAAACTTAAACTGAGCTATCTATTTTGTAGCCATTTTTTTAGAGCCACCTTGAATATGTTGAAGGAAGTGCTCCGTTTCAGTTGAGTGGACAACACATTCCATTGGTGGCTGCACTATAAATAAAAGTATTTTTGGCCATGAAGGTTTTATAATGAATAGGGATGAAATCGGTTGAACTACCTCTTGTAAAATGGTGGTGGCTCTCGCCCACAAGTGCGAAGTAGTTCTTTCGGTATTTTGGCACAGAATTTTTGACTATTTTAAAAGTTAGCAGCATCTTAGTATATAAGGTGCGTTTAAACAGCCAGTTTAAAGCGTTACAATGTGCTCTTGTTCCAAGTGGGTACGTGGATGACCTTTTAAAACTATTCCCATTAGTTTGTTCTGTGCCGTTTGGAGTTTGATTTTGAACTTTTGAGCTAGACCTGTATACCATGAAGTGGCAGCGTAGTCAAAGTGACTCTGGACCAGTGCACCTGCTAAGGTGCAAAGAATGGAACTATCCAAAAAAGCTGCCATAGACTCCCCGGACAGACAATTGTCCAAGATGCAACCCAAGTAGTTCACTTCATCCTTGACCAGAATTGAAACCTCTCCAACCTTTATGTTAAAACCAGGGGATCTAGCAAGCTTTATCTTTGACCCAAAAATCATGGCTTCAGTTTTCCCCATGTGAAGTGAGAGTCTGTTGTCGGATAGCCAATCACAGACCTTTAAAAGCTCCTCACTTAGGGTATTCTCCACCACTGATTTATCTTTGCTAGAGACACAGAATCATCAGCATAAAGAAACAAGTTACAGAATGATGATGTGGCTGCTTTAAAATCATTAATATATAAAAGAAAGAGTAAGGGCCCGAGGATGCTGAAAGTAACCCACTCACTTCTACCACTTGGGATCTGCCAACAAGATAGGAGCAGACCCATTTCAGGGCTAGTTCACTAAAACCCATGGCTTTTAGTTTCAAGGAAATGATGTTGTGATCTACTGTGTCAAAAGCTTTCTGAAGGTCAAGCAAGACCCATACCACACAACTTTCCTGAGTCAACCTCCTTCCTAATTAAGTCAGTAAGGTACAATAGGCAGGTTTCTGTTGAGTGTGACTTTCTAAAACCGGATTGGAACTCGTATAAAAAATCATTATTTAAAATAAAAGTGTTTGTGCTTGAACCAATCTTTCTAAAATGTTAGATAAAGTGCTTCAAATGGAAACAGGCGTGTAGTTGTTGGGGTCTCTTTTGTTACCCTTTTTGAAGAGCAGCATCACTCTCTTTAAACTCAAGTGGAACTGTGCTGAATTGACAAATTGATGATATGTGTAACATGTGGATGAGCACTGCAGCTTCCTTAAGGAACAGCCAGGGATAACATCAAGACCAGCACCTTTTGAAGGGTCCAGTTCACTAAGTCATTTAAAAACATCAGCCTCAGAGACAATGGAAAATGAAAAGGAACCCGGTTTGATACCCATCTGCCCATAAAAAGTCATGAGATGTTCCTCACCATAAGCCCCTGAAGGTTGTGGAAGCCTATCAACTAGCTGCTTAGCAACAGTGGAGAAATGATTATTTAGCAGATTAGCAACTTCCTTTTAGTTTGAAGTTGCTTTACCATCTACCTCCAAGCTGATGTTGTTCCTGTAGATGAGCTTTTTGTGCTGTAACCAACCTCCTTTAAGCATTTCCAAAGCTTCTTTGGCTCCTGTTTGTGTTCCAAGATTTTATGGCTAAAATAATTTTTCTTTGCCTTTGTGATCATTCTGTTGACCTCATTCCTCACTTTTTTTTAAATTACAAAACTGGATTGGTCCTTTTTATCTTATACTCCTCAAACTTAGCATTTCTAGATTTGATGGCCTTTAAAATGTCTTCATTAATCCATTTTTCAGTTCTTTGTTTGATTCTGACTGTTTTTATAGGTGCTATCTTGTTTAGGGAGTTAAGAAATGCTACATTAAAAACAGAGAGAGCTTGGTCAACATCCTGACACTCAAGTGTTTTAGAAAGATCCTGGTTGCCTTTTAAAACCTCAACAAAAACATCCTGACTATAATTCTTGCAGCTTCTTAACTTAACTGAGTTGTGGTGATTAAAAAAGATTTTCCTAGTTTTCCTAGTAAGGAAAACGATGTCATGATCACTAAGGCTGTATTTAACAATCCCACTATTAAAACTTCTGTTGTGATCAGTCACACTATTAAATCAATAATGGTAGCAGAGCTACTGGTGGTCCTAGTAGGGGCATTTATCAGCTGTTTTAAACTAGCCATATTACAAAAAGTGTCAAAAGCTTTATACAATGGAGTGTCCTTTTTAAGCACATCCGTGTTTAAGTCACCTACAATAATTGACTCAGAACTGGAGATGAAATCAACACAATTTTCTTCCAGAAGCTCATAAAAGTTGGCCTGGTCAGGGGGTCTATACAATCCACCCAGCAAGATCGGCTTACTTTTAGACAAGATAACATCAAACCAGACAGCTTCCAAATCTGTATGCCCAATGTCAGATCTAATGTTGAAATCCAAACCAAACTTTACGAATACGCAAACCCCCCCACCATTACGATTTCTATCATTTCTAATTAATGAGAAGTTATCGAGTTCAATTTCAGAGTCCGTTACTGAACAGTCCAGCCATGTTTCAGAAAAAAAAAAGATATCTGGCTTGGCTTCTGAGGCGATCATACGTATCTCGTGAATTTTAGGGAGCAAGCTTCTCACATTAAGATGTAACACATGTAAACCTCTAGAAGAAAACATGTTGCTTAGGCTCACCTTTGGTTCTAATTGTCCGTTTAAAACACAATCCATAGTTGGGGTTAGGGTTAGGGTTATGGGTATGTGGTAGTGAACGGGGGTCACTCCCGTCTCTAGGCTAGCTGCCTGGCCTGCACCACCACCTCCACACCTGGTTGGATGACACGGCCCCTCATGGGACTCAGCTGCTGTTAGGCTGAGCGACGTGGATACAGATCCTCCGGGAGGAAGTTGCATCTCGCCGAGCACAACGGTCCTTGTACTGTGATCAACTCTCTCGTAAGAGACCGGGCCTCTTGTGGCTGATCGAATATGGCGTTAAAGTCCCCAAAGCCCCGGGATCCGGAGTTGTGGGGAACAGCGCAGGAAATCTGTGTCCCCGGCGGCTCCTCGGATGTCATCTAGCAATTGTATAGTTGCAGCTTCCGCGAGGCTGGCTGCAACGTTGTGCAAATTCCCATGCTCGGCAGAGGTTGTATCTTGCTTCCCATAGGTAATATAACGCACATTCATCTTCTTTGTGTACAGTCTGTGAATAGCGAAGGGCCTGGCTGTAAATTGTTGTTCCTGTTGTTCCTGCATAGCATTGTCTGATCATGCACCCATCTCATTAACCCTCCATGTACCAAGGTTTGTTTGGTGCCCTTCTAGGTGGCGCCTCCAAACCAAATGGTTACAAGACCCAACATTTGTAGAATTTCTTGGTAATAATATTGATTACTATTTCTATGTGAACACGGATCAGACTAGTGCAGGCATACGATGGGAAGCGTTTAAAGCCTACATCAGGGGTGTGATGATAAGCTATACAAGCTTTAAATCAAAAGCTCACTGTAAAGAGTTAACCTTGAGGCTCAAATTAAAACTTTTGAACTTGACCAAAATGATACACCAGAGAAACATAAAGAGCTCCTCCTGTGGAGAGCTATGTATAAAGAGCTCCTCCTCTTGAGAGCTAAGTATAAAGAGCTGCTCCTGTGGAGAGCTAAGTATAAAGAGCTCCTCCTCTTGAGAGCTAAGTATAAAGAGCTCCTCCTCTTGAGAGCTAAGTATAAAGAGCTGCTCCTGTGGAGAGCTAAGTATAAAGAGCTCCTCCTCTTGAGAGCTAAGTATAAAGAGCTCCTCCTCTTGAGAGCTAAGTATAAAGAGCTCCTCCTGTGGAGAGCTAAGTATAAAGAGCTCCTCCTCTTGAGAGCTAAGTATAAAGAGCTCCTCTTGAGAGCTAAGTATAAAGAGCTCCTCCTGTGGAGAGCTAAGTATAAAGAGCTCCTCCTCTTGAGAGCTAAGTATAAAGAGCTCCTCCTGTGGAGAGCTAAGTATAAAGAGCTCCTCCTGTGGAGAGCTAAGTATAAAGAGCTCCTCCTGTGGAGAGCTAAGTATAAAGAGCTATCTGCTAGTACAATTGCAACAAATCTCCTTTGGTTAAAGCAATCTTATTATGACCAAGGTGACAAAGCTGGCAAGCTTCTTGCATGGAGGATAAAGAAAATGCAATCGGATATACCGTATTGACCCGAATATAAGACGGGTTTTTTTTCCTAGAAAAAAATCTAAAAAAGTGGGGTCGTTTTATAATCGGGGTTTAGACTTTTCGATGTACCGTAATTGCACATGTAATTGCGCAACAACAGATCGCGCCAAACGAGTGTTCCGAGACACCGCGCGACACTTAAAGTAACTCAAAGTCTTAAAGTAACAGTACATAAAAAAATAGTTACCTGGAGAGTTAGAAATGGAGAGACAGCGACCAACTTGAAAAAAGTGGCTCAAAAGTAGGGCAAGTTAATAAACAGGAGAGACGAAGTTACGATGCCAATTTTAAGATAATGGTGATAAACGAAGCAGAGACATCAAACACCTGTCATTGCGACGCAGGACAAGCCCAGCGCCTGCCCTCAGACTCCAGAGAGAAGCTACTGTCTTATCAGCGATATGTCATCAAGTTAAGGAAGAAGCACTCATACCCCCTTGATCAGATGGGCAATGTGGATCAAACGCCTGTGTATTTTGACATGCCAACATCTGTCACTGGGCATGAGAAAGGCGACAAACCAGTGATCTACTGATCTACTGGAAACGAGAAGAGCCGATGAACTGTTATGTTAACGCGCCTCGCAGATGGGACACAACTCCCCCCGTACGTGGGGGATTATGGTAGGTGCCCAGGCAAAGGGCTGGATGGAGACGGAGCTTGTGGTGGACTGGCTCAAGGTGGTGTGGGGCAGACGGCGTGGGGGACTCAGAAAGCAGAGGAACATGTTGATTCTGGATGCTTTCCGTGGACACTTGACTGAGCCAGTCAAAACCTAGTCACCTAGTGATCATACCGGGCGGAATGACAAGCCAGCTGCAGGTGTTGGATGTGGTCGTTAACAAACCATTCAATGTTAATCTGCACAAGAGATCCACAGAGTGGCTCCTGGCTGCTAATCACGCACTGACACGTCTGGAAAAATCCAAAAGCCTGCAGTACGTTTGCTCTGTGAATGGATCTTGCAAGCATGGGCTGACGTTTCCCCAGAAAGCATTAATGGGTTTAAGAAATGCTGCGTATGCCATGGATGGCAGCGAGGATGACGTGATGTGGGAGGAGACGTGATGTGGGAGGAGACGTGATGTGGGAGGAGACGTGATGTGGGAGGAGACGGGATGTAGGAGGAGACGTGATGTGGGAGGAGACGTGATGTGGGAGGAGACGGGATGTGGGAGGAGACGTGATGTGGGAGGAGACGTGATGTGGGAGGAGACGGGATGTAGGAGGAGACGTGATGCGGGAGGAGACGTGATGTGGGAGGAGACGTGATGTGGGAGGAGACGTGATGTGGGAGGAGACGTGATGTGGGAGGAGACGGGATGTGGGAGGAGACGTGATGTGGGAGGAGACGTGATGTGGGAGGAGACGTGATGTGGGAGGAGACGTGATGTGGGAGGAGACGGGATGTGGGAGGAGACGTGATGTGGGAGGAGACGTGATGTGGGAGGAGACGTGATGCGGGAGGAGACGTGATGTGGGAGGAGACGGGGAGCAGACACCGTGAGTGACGATAGCGGGAGTGAGAGGAACAACCAGCGATGTAGAGACGAGTTGAATGAGAAGACTTGATGTGACCAATAGACTGATGTTCTGTTTCATTGCTCTACCGTTTTATTGCACTACTGTTTCATTGCAATCTATCTAGCCTGTTTTGTTTTTGTTTGCCAAGTTAGGCAAATTTGAACACAATGTGTGATGTGTGTTATCATTATTTTCAAAAAAAAAGATTTTCTTTATAAAAAAAAGACTTGGTCTTCAAAAAACATTAATATATTTTTTTTCCAAAAATGAGTCTTGAAAAAGAGGGGTCGTCTTATAATCGGGGTCGTCTTATATTCGGGTCAACACGGTAAATCAAATTAGATAACGGAAACAATACAGTAGATCCAGTTGAAATCAACTCCTCCTTTCGAATATTCTACGAATCCCTTTATAGTTCAGAATACCCAGATAATACTCAGTCACAATCCGAATTCCTGGATCAGTTAGAAATCCCAACTATGACAGACCAAGATAAGACTGAATTGGATACACATTTAACTGTCAAGGAAATGTCTGAAGCCTTGCGGAATATGAGAAGTGGGAAAACACCAGGACCAGATGGGATCCCTATAGAGATTTATAAGCTATTTCCAGACAAATTACTCCCCCCTCTATTAGATATGTTTGAAGAGGCATACAAGTTAGGTATTCTACCACCATCCTTACGGTCTGCAATTATCACCTTGGTCCCAAAGCCTGGTAAACCCCAAACAGAAAGGGGGTCCTATCGTCCCATATCCTTAATGTGTTGTGACACAAAAATACTGTGTAAAACTTTGGCAAAAAGGCTAGAAACATATCTACCGTCCTTAATCTCTAATGACCAGAATGGCTTTGTTAAAGGGCGTCAAGCATTTCATAATATACGCAGAGTGCTGAACATACTTTATGTAAGGAGTGATGCTAAAGACACTGCAATCCTGTCATTTGATGCTGAAAAGGCCTTGGACAGGATTGAATGATGATGAGATTTGGGATGGGTGGAAAATATCTAAAATGGTTGAAACTTCTGTATTCAGATCCAACAGCTGAGGTTTTAACAAATAACATGATATCCAAACAGTTTAGTCTACACAAGAGAACAAGACAAGGTTGCCCCCTATCCCCTCTTTTATTTCTGTTTGCTATTGAACCACTAGCTTTGGCTATCCGGCAACATCAGAGAATCTCGGGTGTGATGATAGGCGAATCTAAGCATATAATTTCCTTATTTGTGGATGATATCATTTTCCTGTCCAAGTTAAGAACATCTATCCCAACTGTTGTTAGCCTAATCTATTCATTTGCGGAATTATCTGGATATAAGGTCAATAATTCTAAATCCAACATATTACTTTTAAATAAAAATGAGAGACAAAACCCAGAGATACCCACCCCCTTTTCAGCTACTAAGGAGGGTTTTATATACCTAGGAATAAAAATTGTCCCCAGAAATTCAGAATATTGTCCCCTCTAATTATGACCCCATAATACAATCAGTAACATAATCTCTGAATAGATGGATGCCAATGCCCATCTCCATGTTAGGCCGTATTAATATTCTTAAAATGTCTATTCTGCCCAAATTTCTTTACCTGTTTCAGTCTATTCCTCTCCCTCTTTCACAATCATTGTTTTGCAAACTCAGGCAGCTCTTCTCAAGTTTCATATGGAACAACAGGCGTGCAAGACTACGGCTCTCCCTTCTGCATCTGCCTTATGATGGAGGGGGACGAAGTACCTAATCTACGATTGTATTATCGGGCAGCGCAGCTTCGTGTCTTACTGGTCCTCCTCCGACCCTCCAGCATGGCTGGTCATTGAACACAATACAACATCGGCCTATCCCTCCAGTCGTATGTGTACTCTGCTCATGCAGAGTCTGGCATGAAGACTCTGGCATGATGCACATGTCTATATAGGAGATGCTCCCAAACTCTCCCACTTCTCCCCAATATGGGGTAATGATAACTTTGCCCCCGGTAGAGCGGATGGGGGATTCAAACAATGGGCTGCCAAGGGTATGAATAAAATAAATGACTTGTATATAGAAGGAAAACTTATGTCCTTTGATCAGTTGGTTCATAAATATGCCATCCCTAGAAGCCACTTCTTTAAATTCCTGCAGTTAAGGAGCTTCATATCAGCACAGACTAAATGCTTAGATGAGCCACCCTTGAAGAGAGGGCCACTCGAAATCAGATGGATACTCGAGGCCAACTATCATTCATTGATGTTCTGCTGCCGTCCAAATCAAAGGACAATTCACACTCAAGACTCAATGCTTGGAGAGATGACTTAAAAGTAGAAATTACAGAAACTGAGTGGGAAAATGCCTGTTTAAAGGCACAAACCCAGACTATATACACTGCACTGAAACTGATACAATATAAATGGCTGTTCAGAACCTATGTGACACCTGTTAAACTTAATCTGTATAATCCTAACTTTCCTGATAACTGTTCCAAATGTGAGGATAACGTTGGTACTCTGCTACACTGTGTGGTTACACCTGATTACACGTGTAACTGCTATAGATATCCCTCTCCACGCAAACTCTGTATATTAGGCATATATCCTGATCAATTTGTACCAAGCCGTAAAGCAGTGCCCTTGATTAATATCTGCCTACTTCAGGCTAGGAGAGTAATTGGTCCTACATGGTCCTACACCTGCAATGTGGCTGGTAAATGGCGTCCTGCCTGGCTTTGTAAAAATGGACCAATGTGATCAAAAGGAAAGGAAATCAATTGAAGGAAATCTGGGACACTTCATGCATTTCCTTGAGAGTGATCAAGTGGAAATTGATGAGTGAAATTGATTAATATCGCTATCAATCACTGATAAAAAAAGGAATAATAATAATGCTGCTTATAATAATTATAATAACTATGTAAATATAGAAACAAGTTATTCTTTCATGTTTTTATTTAGTTTGTATAATTTTATGTTTATTTATTTTTATTATTATTTTTTTACTTTGTGATTGTATTTACTCCTGTTTCATTTCAACCTGTGAGGTTTCCCTGAATGTTCAATATTATAATAATAATAATAATAATAATAATAATGCCGGCTTTTATCCAAAGCGCTTTACAAGTCATGCCTCACATCAAGGAGTCAGCCATCAAGGAGACCGCCAGCAGGTCAGGAGCAGTTAGGGTTAGGGGGTCTTGCTCAAGGACACCTTGAGCCGGGGGATATTGAGGGTGGGGGGTGGGTGGAGGGGAGTGTTATTTTCCCATGTGTCAATTTATGTATGTATGTGTTCTGTCTATGTGGAAAACCCAATAAATATTCGGCCGTTCCCCTCTCCTCGACAGCGTTTTCCGATGTGGTCCGCACATTCATCAGCACGGGGGTTGCACGCTTTGGGACCCCGTCCGACCTCTCCTCCGACCGTGGCTCCCAGTTTACCTCAGAGCTCTGGAACGCGGTTGCTGAAGGTTTGGGAATCAAGCTGCACCGCACTACCGCCTATCACCCCCAGGCTAACGGCTTATGTGAGCGTTTCAACCGATCTATGAAAGCGGCTCTGCGCGCCGGCCTCACGGACGGCAACTGGGTGGATAGGCTCCCGTGGGTAATGCTTGGTCTCAAGTGCGCCTCCAAGGAGGACCTGTGGTCCTCGTCGGCAGAGCTCATCTACGGCTAGACTCTGTGCCCTGGTCTTCAGCCAGGCAGCGCTCCTCCCTGCTGGAGGCCGCCGGGACATTCGCGCCCGTCCCCACGTCGCAGCACGGCACCCCCGGGGACAGGAGCCTGGTGGTGGATGTTGGTGGTAGACCTGAGACTGTCTCCATTGACAGGATTAAGCCAGCGCATGAGGACGTTTCCAGGCCATTGGAGTTGGCTCAGCCCCCACGTCGAGGCCGACCTCCCATGGCACGCCCCCCGCTTCCTGTCGCGGTGCCCTTGACCTCTTTGACACCCTTTCCCTCCCCCATCAGATCAGGCTTCAACAACAGGCGATTGAGCTGACAATAGTTCTCAAAGTCTTCTTCCAGATCGGCTGCACACCCGAGCTTGCCTGTCCGTCCCGGGAGGATGACAACATTTGCCAACCACTGCCTTTGTGTATGAAGCCTCGATTCCGGAGTCGGCACTTTGAAGACGTGTGCGTGGTCTGTCTGATACCTTGCAGTATTTCGCGATTCAATACGGCATTGTGTCGATATTGAACGATCAAAATTGTGGTGTATTTAGATAAGCACTCGGGACACTGTTATGTTTGTTTGTTTGGAGCACCCGTAGGGGGCGGTTACCTGGAGAGCACCCGCAGGGGGCGGTTACCTGGAGAGCACCCGTAGGGGGCGGTTACCTGGAGAGCGCACGGAGGGGCGGTTAGCTGGAGAGCACCCGTAGGGGGTGGTTACCTGGAGAGCACCCGTAGGGGGTGGTTACCTGGAGAGCACCCGTAGGGGGCGGTTACCTGGAGAGCGCACGGAGGGGCTTGTATTCATTAAAGTATGCGACATTGAACTTGCAGCCTCGACTCTGTATCGTATCATTTCTATAACACATTACAACAAGTGCTATGAGTATTAGACCACTCTCCACTCGGGTATAAAGAGATGACAATACAGAACTACAACAAAAATCAACGCACAAAGCACATGCCGAACAATAGTGAATGACTGCTCGATTGGCGACTGCGGCACTGTTGACATCACAGCCGCTGAATTTGGTCACGTGACAGACAAAATGGCATCTCCCACAGAAAGATAGATTTTTACAACAAAACATTTAAATTAAATAGAAAATAGCAGCGGGTGCTTGTGAAATATTCAGGGTATATTTAGAAGTTACTGTTTTATCGCCCGATGTGCTTTTTCAAATGAGTGAACTATCCCTTTAACAAACCGTTTCCAGCTCTGGGCCAATAGGAATGTGATTGTGATACATCACGTCAATCATGACTCATTCACTTCACTTCACAAAACGTTTCTGCTGCTGTGTAGCTCTGATTATTAGCCCTCGCGCTAACTTGTGAGCTAAATATGGATCATGTGTGCGTCATGTGTCTTCAGGTGATAATGAAGTCATGAAGCTAGCCAAGCTAAAGAGACATCTGATTACAAAGCACAGGAATATAATTATATTTAATATAAGGACAAAACTGAAGAATGTTTCCGTCTAAAGAGCGAGGAAAACATCCATCAAAAAACACAGCATGGGCTTAATTACTATTGTGTGTTTTGTAACGATGATTACTGTTATGATAACTGTTATGATAACTTCTGTTATAACTTCTGTTATGTGATTTGGTAAGAGCTTTTTTGAAAAAGGAGCAATTCTTGGTTTTCAGATGACTTGGCTTTCTATATTTGGGCGTCCGCCATGTTGGAGCATATATGTAAACAAGCCATTTCTATACACGTTCTACCTGAAACTTTCCGACTTCTCTATGGATCTTTCACAGAAAGAAACCAAGGATGACTTGATGACTAGCTAGCTAAAGATATCCCAGTGCTTTCTGAGTACACAAAAGGCCTCGAAATCCATATAAAGAGGAGATATTTACAAAACAGGTGGCTGTTTGGTGTGGACCCTGCTAGTATCCTGTTGACCCTGAGGGTTTGACCCTGAGGGTTTGACCCTGAGGGTTTGCCACCAAGTGAGGCTCCAGATGTGCCGAGCGACCTCGTTTTGGAGACCAGCCGTTACACCAAACAGCCATTTAAGGCCTAGAAAGCTTGGATTTAACCAAATGGTGTCCGTGTTCGTAGCCTCTGTACAAGGAAATGCAACAGGTTACTATATAATACATAAGTTATATATATGAACAAGATACTATATGATGAATAATAGTTATAGATATTAATATGAACATACTGTAATGTTCTGCTCTATGTCTCTCACATTTAATTATCTACATAAACAGACGAGTGGGACTACTGCTCTCATTCAGCGTGTCCATCTTTATTTAACTTCCGTTCTTGCGCACATCCCAGCCCCTCATCAATGAGCCCATCCCAGCCCCTCATCAATGAGCCCATCCCAGCCCCTCTTCAATGAGCCCATCCCAGTACCTCATCAATGAGCCCATCCCAGCACCTCATCAATGAGCCCATCCCAGCCCCTCATCAATGAGCCCATCCCAGCCCCTCATCAATGAGCCCATCCCAGCCCCTCATCAATGAGCCCATCCCAGTACCTCATCAATGAGCCCATCCCAGTACCTCATCAATGAGCCCATCCCAGTACCTCATCAATGAGCCCATCCCAGTACCTCAATGAGCCCATCCCAGTACCTCATCAATGAGCCCATCCCAGCCCCTCATCAATGAGCCCATCCCAGTACCTCAATGAGCCCATCCCAGCCCCTCATCAATGAGCCCATCCCAGTACCTCATCAATGAGCCCATCCCAGTACCTCAATGAGCCCATCCCAGCCCCTCATCAATGAGCCCATCCCAGTACCTCATCAATGAGCCCATCCCAGTACCTCAATGAGCCCATCCCAGTACCTCATCAATGAGCCCATCCCAGCCCCTCATCAATGAGCCCATCCCAGCCCCTCATCAATGAGCCCATCCCAGCCCCTCATCAATGAGCCCATCCCAGTACCTCAATGAGCCCATCCCAGTACCTCATCAATGAGCCCGTCCCAGTACCTCAATGAGCCCATCCCAGTACCTCATCAATGAGCCCGTCCCAGTACCTCATCAATGAGCCCGTCAGCTCATTGGTCCAACTTGTTACATCCCCCTTCCTTTGAAAACAAAAGTATAGCTGCCATAACAAATTACAACCATATGCTTTCATAATAAAATAAAGTATTAAAGCACTATATCTACTAATTGTGCTTAAGTACTGTATCACTGAGGGGAAATATAAGGCTGGTAAATCAACATTTAGTTAAACACTTCTAGAATATAACTTTAGCCTTCCGAACAGTTGACCGTAAATAACTAATGAGAGCATGTAGTACTCCTTGTGAAACAAATGGTAAATTCAGTTTCTAAACAAAACAAAATCACAGTGCATTGTCAGTATTACATTACTTTTATTATTATTATTTTTTTCTCACAGGTTTAATACATCTCTTTACTATGCGGTCTGATTTGGTGATCTTGTGATCAATGTGCGATTGCTCTCTGGGCAAGTTTGTTTCTCAGTGTCCTGCTGCAAAGTCTCAGTGTCCTCATGCTCCAACCGGTCGTTTGATGGAGTTTCCTGATCCGTGTCAGCCTCACATGTTTGTAGAAAGTGACGCCTGTTGCACCGAAACGTGTGACCTCCGTCCGTGCGGATGTTGTAGGACCTCTGGGTACCCGCTGGCTCGACTACTGCCTCGAACATGGCCTTCAACTGTTGGATGAGTGTTGAGGATGTGAGGCTGGTGATTTCCTCCACCTCAAAGTACCGACTATAGTCAACTACAACTATAGAGTCAGTTCTGTTCCATGTGAGTAGGTCGGTTCTATTACCTGCCTGGTTGTTCTGGGATTGGGTGTGACATCATCGGCTCTTTTGGGAGTGAACTGCGTGGCTCAAGGCAGGTGCTACAGGACCCTCCTAGTCTCTCTTACCCGTTCCCCTGGGAACAGCACATCTCTAGCCCGTTGTTTGCACTTTTCCATCCCTAAGTGTCCTGTGTGAATGTGTGAAAGTATTTCAGCTCTGCGTGAGTGCGGCACGATGATTTTTTTCTCCTTTCAGTATGCTGCCATCCGTCTCTGATATCTCATCCCTGTGATTCCAATACTCTGAGACTGCAGGTGGACATTTTTTGTTCGACTCAGGCCATCCTGCTTGGATCACCTGTCTCAGCACTGAGAGCTGCTCATCTTGGGCTGTAGCGACTCTGATCTCCGCCATTTTTTGGTCGCTTACCGGAGCGTTACTGATCACAGTGTGTATTTGGTAGTCCATGCCCTCACTCAGCGAGCAGTCATAACACTCAAGTGGCTTTCTGGACAGAGTGTCTGCGACAGGGATTGGTTTTCCTGGTTCCTTGTGTGTTATTGTGATGTCATATCTCTGTAGCTGCAGTATCATGCGTTGAGACGCGGTGGTGCAGCTGCTAAGGGCTTACGCATGATTGTCTCTGACTCGACGATCACCTGTTGTCTGTACAGGTATTGGTGAAACCACCTACATCTAAAGAGCACTGCGTATAGGTGTTTTTCGATCTGAGCGTAGTTTTTTTCAGTTTCAGTCAGTGTCATTGAATGCGTATGCGACTGGTTTCTGTTCCTGGAGCAAGACAGCTCCTAAGCCGTATTTGGAAGCATCAACTTGTAACTTCACATTCTTTGTGTGATCAAAGTAGGTGAGTACTGGGCCAGGCTCCTGTGTTAGGATGTCTTTTACTCGTTGAAAGGCTGCATCTATTCGTCCCCGCTCTCGCCGCGGGGGTGAGAGCCTCACTGTCATAGTCGCTGAGTCCAGGGACAGTCCCAGATAGACCAGCTGATGGCAGGGGAGTGGGGAGCTGTTTTCCCAATTGATGGCAAAGCCCAGGAAGGACAGGTGTTCTTTAACACCATGGTGGCCTTCCTCGCCGCTCCCTCTGGACGACCTGTTGAGATCAAAGATAACTATTTTTCCCTTGACGCCTGAGCGGCCCCAGCGCTGCCTCCATGCACTTGGAGAAGGCACAGGGGGCCAGCGAGTACCCAAATGGTAGGCACAGGTATTCGTAGGCCACGCCCATAGAATATCCCCATTTCACCGTCCAACCATCGGGTAGGAGGCAGCGAGCTGGGGAGCGCTGTTCAGTAAAGCGCGGTACTCCCTGGCCTCTACCGCGATCACATGTGTGTTCCAAGGGGGGGCCCCCTCAAAGCGAGGGAAGGGGCCGTACGCAAGCGGAGACTCCACAGCTTCAGCTGTAAATAATACAGCAAATTGATCAGGGCGCCGCTCGTAGGTCGGCGTTTTGGACCGATCAACGGTGGCGCCGATTGCCCAGCCTTTACCCTACAGCCAACAGACTGATGGGACAGCTAGTCGGGGTCCCGGGGACTGGCACGCAGTGTCGCCGTAGCGGACGCGCGGTGAGTCCCCAGCCCGCATATAGAGCACGCCCGCTCATGACGGGGTCCTGGAGCATGGTCTCCACCAGGCATATTAAGGGCGGGGGGGACGATGCTTGAACTGAATGGGATGTCCCCATCTCATCGTGCCGTCCAACCCATCGGGTAGGAGGCAGCGCCCTCCTCATTACGCATAGCGCTCTGAGAGGGCGAGCAGAGCTGATCTAGCCGGCGCTTGCACGGCGATCACGGAGACAGTGTTTTCTTGACACCTGTCTCACGCATCGGAGTAGCGCTCTGATCGTGAGCATTCTGAATTTCCGCACTGCCACAAACTTGTTGAGGGCGTGGAGATCCAATATGGGTCTCATCTCCCCTGACTTCTTGGGAACCAGGAAGTAGCGGGAGTAAAACCCCTGGCGTAATTCGAGGGGGGGAAAGAGACGACCCCCTTCGCCAAAAGACGCCCACCTCCATCGCTAGAGCAGCGCTCGCAACGGGGTCCTGGAGCATGGTCTCCCCCAGGCCTAAACAGGGTGGGGGGCCGATGCTTGAACTGAATGCGATGTCCCCATCTCAGCGTGCCGTCCAACCCATCAGGTAGGAGGTAGCGCCCTCCTCATTACGCATAGCGCTCTGAGAGAGGGCGAGCAGACAGCTGGGGAGCGTCGTTCAGTAAAGCGTGGTCCTCCCTGGCCCCTTCCGCCATCACATGGACAATCATCAAGCGGAGAATCCACAGCATCCGCTGTGGATTCTACAGTGATTTATCAGGTAGGTCGGCGTTTGGGATCGATCCTCGATGGCGCTGATCGCCCAGCATTTACCCGACAGCCATCCGGCTGAAGGGAAGGGGACAGCAGGTCGGGGTCCCGGGGACAGCAGGTCGCGTTCCAGGGGACAGCAGGTTGGGGTCCAGGGGACAGCAGGTTGGGGTCCCGGGGACTGGCACGCAGCGTCGCCGGAGCAGAGCGTGGGGAGTCCCCAGCCCGCTCATAGAGCACGTGGGGACGCCGCCTGACGGCGAGCGAAACCTCAGTGGTGCTTCGCCCTACTAGTCATCACCCTACAGCCATAGGCCTGAGGGAGGAGAAGGGCGAGACACAACATCGCCATGCGGTTCCTCGACGACGGTGACAGTGTCTACGTTGTTGCTCTCGTCGCCGTCGTCTTTACTGGCATGAGATGTTTAACCGGCGGGGATATCGACGGCGTCGTTTAAATCGACCGCCGGTGCGAAGACCCTCTCGAAGACTTCATCTTCGGTCATGGAACAGCACGGGAGACGACTCCTGGCGTCTCTTACGCGGCTTTGGCGTGGTCTGTGCCCAGGCAATGAAACACAAGGTGTGTTGGTCTTCCAAGGGGAGCCTTGCTGAGCACTCCGCGCAGGTGCGCTTGTCCCTGGCACCGCCGGGTTCTGAAAAGCACCTTGGACGGTTAACATCATTCATCATTCATCATACTTACCTCCCCCATTGCTGAAAGAAATGGGAGGGTGAGTGCCGCTCGACGAGCACAAAGTAAAGCAGAGATGAAAGTGGATGCTTACAAAAAAACCCGGGAAAATATTTTGTAGTCACATAAGGACACATATCGAGCCCAGCTAGGGGGTCTGGGGGCATGCCCCCCCGCAAATTAAAAAATAGATGCTCTCATCTGCATTTTAGAGACATTTGAGGGGAAAAAAACTAGTGTTGTTTTTTTCAAAAAAACTAATTTTTCTGAATTTTCTTTTAACATGACTCAACATTGCAGTGCAAATTGATTTTTTACAAATAAGACTTTCTAATTCTAAGGTATTTTGATAACAAATATCATTCAAATCTAACGATATAGCTTAACATATTTTGGTAAACACAATAGATAAAAGCTTCTCAATTAACTAGCTGAATAGGTACGAGAATAGGTACGAGGACACGAGTCACAAATCTCGCTCAGCTGACCCTTCTACTATGTAGCGCTATGTCAAATCTCGCTCAGCTGACCCTTCTACTATGTAGCGCTATGTCAAATCTCGCTCAGCTGACCCTTCTACTATGTAGCGCTATGTCAAATCTCGCTCAGCTGACCCTTCTACTATGTAGCGCTATGTCAAATCTCGTTTTTTACGTAACTTTGCGAGATGTAAAATGGCTGTGCCCATAGACTAAATGTAACCATGCCGTGCCGCGAGCGATCTACGAATATTTCAATGATTATTAACCGGAAAAGTGAAAAAAATGAATAAAATATCAAAATGAAGGGAAATCCGGAGATTTTTGTGAATTTTGACAAATATCCGGAATTCCGGATAAATCCGGAAAACGTTAATGTATGGTAAAGTAACCAACTGTATTTACATTGGAAAATATTTGTACAAATATTTTCATTTCAAGATTCACAGAATTATCACGGACTCAAACAGTTAATTTCTGCCGTTTTACTTAATCCAGGCAGTTAGCACACATTATACACAGTTAACTCCTGCAAACTGCAACAAAATGATTCAAGCAACCTGTTTTATACTAAAATAAATTATGTAATCAACATGGTGAAACGCGTTCGGAGAAACAATCTTCTGACTCTCGTGAGTCTCCGTAGCAGCGGTTTGTCCACCGGGGGCTCCGTAGTCAACAGACAAGATGGCGGACTGGAGCCGAGGTGAGACACGTCGGCTACTGATAGTTTCAATTTTCTAATAGAATAATAGAATGATAGAATGGTAGAATTATGTATGCGAGAAATGTGGTGATTATTGATCGCGGTTTTGTAACTCTTAGTTACGTTAAGTCTTCACGTTAAGCGATGCAAAGAAAGATCAAGTCCAAACTCTCAATTCAAATGCACAACAATGCTTAACAAACCCAAGTCAGCCATTAACTAATCAGTCAACAAGTGTGTGGAAACTAAATGCAACAACCAGCTCAACGAGACGCAACACTGAGACAAAACCAGCAAAGACAAATGAGTGTCACTCACCAATGATGTTCACTGAAAGACCAAATCCATTCTCCTGTCCTTCTGGATGGATCGATAACCCTGTCATAAAGCTGATCACTGCTTTATGACCGGGTTATCAATGGATCGATAACCCGGTCATAAACTGATCACTGCTTTATGACCGGGTTATCAATGGATCGATAACCCGGTCATAAAGATGATCACTGCTTTATGACCGGGTTATCGATGGATCGATAACCCGGTCATAAAGATGATCAGCTTTATGACCGGGTTATCGATCCATTGATAACCCGGTCATAAAGATGATCACTGCTTTATGACCGGGTTATCAATGGATCGATAACCCGGTCATAAAGATGATCACTGCTTTTCAGATCCAAAAGAAGTTGCCTTTCAATATCTATGGAAGCTAATGCAGTGAGTCATCCTGTTCTGTTCCTCCATATGTTTTTATCCGTTTGAGGACAATGTCCTTTCCACAGATGTTCCACAGTGGTGACGGGGATCGTTAACTTTTTTTATAATGTCCATCTTTTAACTGAATGGTCGTCTTAAAAAGGGTACTAACAAGAATTATAACATCATCTTCACCTGTTGCCATTTAGACGAAAAAAACCAACGTAGCACTAAGCTAGATCCTCGGTCAGGAGCCAGTGAACTAGACCTTCTTGCGTACCATGGACCTGTGGGGAAATCTGAAAGAATACGCCCATTGGTTACATGCCAATATATGATTGGTTGATCAAATTGTCAATCCAAACGTATGCTCTCATTCAGTTTAAGGCATTCAGGAGTACTTTAGTTGAAGAACACGGATACGATTCACATTCATTCATTTTATTTAAATTTTATTACATTTTATATTATGTTTTAGATGTTTGTTTGATATTAATAACTTTTGATGGTACTTGTTGAATGTTTTATTTAAAGTTTTCTTTTCCTTATATTAATGAGGATGTTTTATAAATGTTTTTGTGTTATATTTATGAGGATGTTTATTTTATATAAATGAGGATGTTTTAATATATATGTTTTAATTAACTTTGTTATATTTATAAGGATGTTTTATTTCATATTTGTATGTAATATTTATGATATGTTTTGTAATGTTTAGATGTATTGGATGTTTTATTTAATGTTTTATTTAATATTAATGATGATGTTTAAATTTGATTTGAATGAGGACATGGAGCGGTGGATGATGTTTTGGATGCGGAGAACCGTCACCTGGCAGAGAACCTGGCCAGTAAAGTATCTCGCCTGAAGTCGGTACGAGAGGATTAATACATTTTATTAACATAATTAGTATATTGATTGATTTATCAACAATAATGAATCAGAATAATTGATGAGCGATTTTTAGCTGCTTCTATTGCCTTCTGTGCTTATGATTCAATTCATATGGATATTCATGATTCTAAACTATATAGGTCTAAATGTATATATAGTTTATAGGAACATCATATGGACCTGTGTTCCTGATACTTTGGTTATGTTTTGTGAAGCTGGCCTACGACATCGACAAAGAGGCTGAGGACCAGAACATGTATCTGGATGGCATGGTAATGTTATATCAATATAGTAGATCACTACATGGTAATGTTATATCAATATAGTAGATCACTACATGGTAATGTTATATCAATATAGTAGATCACTACATGGTAATGTTATATTAATATAGTAGATCACTACATGGTAATGTTATATCAATATAGTAGATCACTACATGGTAATGTTATATTAATATAGTAGATCACTACATGGTAATGTTATATCAATATAGTAGATCACTACATGGTAATGTTATATCAATATAGTAGATCACTACATGGTAATGTTATATCAATATAGTAGATCACTACATGGTAATGTTATATCAATATAGTAGATCACTACATGGTAATGTTATATTAATATAGTAGATCACTACATGGTAATGTTATATCAATATAGTAGATCACTACATGGTAATGTTATATCAATATAGTAGATCACTACATGGTAATGTTATATCAATATAGTAGATCACTACATGGTAATGTTATATTAATATAGTAGATCACTACATGGTAATGTTATATCAATATAGTAGATCACTACATGGTAATGTTATATCAATATAGTAGATCACTACATGGTAATGTTATATTAATATAGTAGATCACTACATGGTAATGTTATATCAATATAGTAGATCACTACATGGTAATGTTATATTAATATAGTAGATCACTACATGGTAATGTTATATCAATATAGTAGATCACTACATGGTAATGTTATATTAATATAGTAGATCACTACATGGTAATGTTATATTAATATAGTAGATCACTACATGGTAATGTTATATCAATATAGTAGATCACTACATGGTAATGTTATATCAATATAGTAGATCACTACATGGTAATGTTATATTAATATAGTAGATCACTACATGGTAATGTTATATCAATATAGTAGATCACTACATGGTAATGTTATATCAATATAGTAGATCACTACATGGTAATGTTATATTAATATAGTAGATCACTACATGGTAATGTTATATTAATATAGTAGATCACTACATGGTAATGTTATATTAATATAGTAGATCACTACATGGTAATGTTATATTAATATAGTAGATCACTGCATGGTAATGTTATATCAATATAGTAGATCACTGCATGGTAATGTTATATCAATATAGTAGATCACTACATGGTAATGTTATATTAATATAGTAGATCACTGCATGGTAATGTTATATCAATATAGTAGATCACTACATGGTAATGTTATATCAATATAGTAGATCACTACATGGTAATGTTATATTAATATAGTAGATCACTACATGGTAATGTTATATCAATATAGTAGATCACTACATGGTAATGTTATATTAATATAGTAGATCACTACATGGTAATGTTATATTAATATAGTAGATCACTACATGGTAATGTTATATCAATATAGTAGATCACTACATGGTAATGTTATGTTATATTAATATAGTAGATCACTACATGGTAATGTTATATTAATATAGTAGATCACTACATGGTAATGTTATATCAATATAGTAGATCACTACATGGTAATGTTATATCAATATAGTAGATCACTACATGGTAATGTTATATTAATATAGTAGATCACTACATGGTAATGTTATATTAATATAGTAGATCACTACATGGTAATGTTATATTAATATAGTAGATCACTACATGGTAATGTTATATTAATATAGTAGATCACTACATGGTAATGTTATATTAATATAGTAGATCACTACATGGTAATGTTATATTAATATAGTAGATCACTACATGGTAATGTTATATCAATATAGTAGATCACTACATGGTAATGTTATATTAATATAGTAGATCACTACATGGTAATGTTATATTAATATAGTAGATCACTACATGGTAATGTTATATCAATATAGTAGATCACTACATGGTAATATGTTATATTAATATAGTAGATCACTACATGGTAATGTTATATTAATATAGATCACTACATGGTAATGTTATATCAATATAGTAGATCACTACATGGTAATATGTTATATTAATATAGTAGATCACTACATGGTAATATGTTATATTAATATAGTAGATCACTACATGGTAATGTTATATTAATATAGTAGATCACTACATGGTAATGTTATATCAATATAGTAGATCACTACATGGTAATGTTATATTAATATAGTAGATCACTACATGGTAATGTTATATTAATATAGTAGATCACTACATGGTAATGTTATATTAATATAGTAGATCACTACATGGTAATGTTATATTAATATAGTAGATCACTACATGGTAATGTTATATTAATATAGTAGATCACTACATGGTAATGTTATATTAATATAGTAGATCACTACATGGTAATGTTATATTAATATAGTAGATCACTACATGGTAATGTTATATTAATATAGTAGATCACTACATGGTAATGTTATATTAATATAGTAGATCACTACATGGTAATGTTATATTAATATAGTAGATCACTACATGGTAATGTTATATTAATATAGTAGATCACTACATGGTAATGTTATATTAATATAGTAGATCACTACATGGTAATTTTATGTTATATTAATATAGTAGATCACTACATGGTAATGTTATATTAATATAGTAGATCACTACATGGTAATGTTATATTAATATAGTAGATCACTACATGGTAATGTTATATTAATATAGTAGATCACTACATGGTAATGTTATATTAATATAGTAGATCACTACATGGTAATTTTATGTTATATTAATATAGTAGATCACTACATGGTAATGTTATATTAATATAGTAGATCACTACATGGTAATGTTATGTTATATTAATATAGTAGATCACAATATGTATTTAGATGTTATATTAATAAAGATAATAGGATATCCACAACTTTCTGTCTTGTGGGTTCTCAGGACTAACTTCCTGTCTTATGGGTTCTTAGGACTCTAACTTCCTGTCTTGTGGGTTCTCAGAACTCTAACTTCCTGTCTTATGGGTTCTTAGGACTATAACTTCCTGTCTTATGGGTTCTTAGGACTCTAACTTCCTGTCTTGTGGGTTCTCAGGACTAACTTCCTGTCTTGTGGGTTCTTAGGACTCTAACTTCCTGTCTTGTTGGTTCTCAGGACTCTAACTTCCTGTCTTGTTGGTTCTCAGGACTCTAACTTCCTGTCTTGTTGGTTCTCAGGACTCTAACTTCCTGAGTGCTACAGGGCTGCTGACCGGCAGTGTGAAGCGCTTCTCCAGTATGGTGCGGTCCAGCCGGGACAACCGTAAGATCATGTGCTTCATGTCCGGGGGTCTGGTGGGGATCTTCTTCCTGCTCTACTACCTCGTCTCTCGCCTGCAGCGCTGACTGCCTCTCAGAACATCAGTCCACCACCATGCCACACCCCCTAGCCCTGATCCAGACCCCCTAGCCCTGATCCAGACCTTTCATCTGGATGGATCTTCAACAAGACATTAGTTTATAGGCCGTTTTTATCTGACAATATTGTGGTTGTCATAAGTCTACAGTTGGACCATTACTAGAGCCTTGGACCAGTCAGGCCTAGTCAGCCTGGTTCATAAATCTCAGTTTTATGAGAGCCAATCCATATATTTATTGGAGTTATGGGAATATGTAACAGTTGGTTTGTCTGGGAGAGAGGTGTAAATCTTTATATTATTCTATATATCATATCTCATCATCTATTTTATATCTTTAGTAATGTATGTAGACGGTCACTGTGTTCTGAAGGTCGGTTAAATATTCTATTATTTGATGGGATATTGATTCAAGCTTCAGTTAGATAAGAATGAAATACAGTGGTTTAAATAAACATGATCTTATTAATATTAAATAAAGTGCTTCTTTTAAAGCACAGGTCTGCTATAGAAGTCTTCTATCCTGTCTGATCATGAGTGACCAAACATTCCTATTGTAAACAGATCACAAATCATACTCGGGGCTTATTTTCCACACTATTGAATGCAACTGCACTGATTACATTCCATTACATTCCAGTCATTTCGCTTTTATCCAAAGTGACTTACAGTAGTGTTTCAACAAAGGAAGGTAAGAGAACAACTCGTCACCAGAAGTCAAAAGTGCATTTCAGATTCAGATTCAGATTCAGATAACTTTATTTATCCCGAGGGAAATTAAGGTGCAACAGTTGACACAGGGGGAATAAATGCACACACAAATATACTAATACCTAAAGCTAAAAACTAAATAACAACAAACTAACTAAACAAAACTAGTATAAACAATATATAACTAAATGAAATCTAAATGTATTGATAGATGAATTGCACAATTTACAGTATTATTACAGTAAAATGTAGGTATATACAATACACAACAATACGTATAGTGCAAATTGGCAGTAATAAAATACTAATAAATAACTCCGAATAACTGAAAAAGTGACATGTGAAAAGTGAAATTGAATTTACAGTGCAAAATTACAGTGAAAGGATTTACAGTGCGTTGACCAAAAAATAATAATAGTGCGTTGGCCTCAGGTCACTGAATCTCCACTGCCCCTCTCACGACCCGAGGTAGATGAATTATAGAGACTGATGGCCACAGGAAGAAAGGACTTCCTGTGGCGTTCTGTGGTGCACCTGGGTGGAATGAGTCTGTTGCTAAAGGTGCTTCTGTATGAGGTCAGCACCTGATGGAGAGGGTGAGAGTTGTTGTCAAGGATACTACGCAGCTTGCGCAGCATCCTCCTCTCAGACACCACCAACAAGGAGTCCAGCTGGACCCCCAGGACAGCGCCAGCCTTCCTGACGATCCTGCTGATCTTGTTGGCGTCTGCTGACCTCAACCTGCTTCCCCAGCACCCGACACCGGAGAAGATGGCACTGGCTACCACCGACTGGTAGAACATCTTCAGCATCGTATTGCAAACATTGAAGGACCGGAGCCTCCGCAGGAAGTAGAGACGGCTCTGGCCCTTCTTGTAAACAGCCTCAGAGTTCTTGGCCCAGACAATCGAAAATTTAATTCCTAACAAGTCTCCAAGAACTGAACCAGGGTTCAGGTAGAAGTACAATAAGTTCAGGTAAAAGTACAATAAGGTAAAAGTACAATAAGTTGACAAACAATAGAACAATATCTACCTAAAAAGCAAACAATCTACTGAGAAAGACGCTAGTACCTGATAGTAAGTGCTAAGAGGACGCGCTAGGAGGAAGGATCCAGTCGTGTTTCCTGAAGAGGTGAGTTTTCAGCCTGTGGTGGAAGATGGGCAGAGACTCCTGACCTCCATGGAGAGTTCATTCCACCACTTTGGGAGTTGCAGTAGTCTAGAGCCTGGATTCGGCACCTGCGCAGCCGTGCGCAGGTGCCGAATCCTCCTGATGTTGTAGAGGAGGAATCTGCAGGAACGTGTCACCGATGCAATGTTTGCCGAGAACCACAGTTGGTCGTCCAGGGTCACACCCTGATTCCTTGCAGTCCGAGTAGGTGTCACCACGGCATCATCAATGGTGACAGCCAGGTCTCGGTGCGGACAGCCCTTTGAGGAGATGAACACTAGCTCAGTCTTGTCCAGGTTGAGCTTTAGGTGGTGCATCGTTGGTTAAAGACAGCATGGTCAAGAGTTTGGGATAAGAAGGGCAAAAGGGATACCGGTCTGTATTGGTTTAACTGATGTCTACTGTTGGTTACAGCCTGTTACAGCCTAAATAAAAATAACACTAAATAATGGATTATACATTTGTTATATTTAGGCCATATATCCAATTAAATGTATTGATTACTTCATTAATCTATAAATTAGGACATTGATATGCATTAATGAACAACAAAAGGATATTAAATATTGTATAAATAACTAAGTTATACATAACTTATTGTTAACTAATACCACACAAACAATTCTAGGTTTTCATGTTTTTATTGAACACACCATGTAAACACGTCAGGAGGAATTTTGGACCATTCCTCTTTACAAAACTGTTTCAGTTCAGCAATAGCAAGAGCTCTTTTGTGCGAGACATGGTTCACATCAGGCAAAGCTTCTTATAGAAAATAGAATAGAATAGAAAACTCAAATCTGGTGTTTTTTATAGGGCAGGGCAGCTTTAACCAACACCTCCAATCTCGTCTCATTGATTGGACTCCAGGTTGGCTGACTCCTTACTCCAATTAGCTCTTGGAGAAGTCATTAGCATAGGGGTTCACATACTTTTTCCACCCTGCACTGTGAATGTTTACATGTTGTGTTCAATAAAAACATGAAAACAGAAATGTTTGCGTGGTATTAGTTTAAGCAGACTGTGTTTGTCTATTGTTGTGACTTAGATGAAGATCAGAACACATTTTATGACCAATTTATGCAGAAATTCTGCTAATTCCAAAGGGTTCACATACTTTTTCTTGCAACTGTATATATTACATACTGTATATCAGTGGCGAAGCGTGTCTATCACAACTGGACCTTCTGTAGACCAGGGGTTCCCCAACTTTTCAGCCCGCGACCCCCAACATAACAGACTCCCCCCCCCCTCACTATCACCGGAGGGACTGGAACATTAAAAACAACGTGTGCACAGATCTTCACCATCGAGAACATCGTGAAGTCCAAGGGGGGGGGGGGGGGGGGGGAATCGTGATATTGAAAATTGTGTGGGGCTTTTTTTTCAGCTGCAAATGATACTGTCGTGAATCTGTCGGAATCAAAATTCCTTTATTCGTCACCCGTACATATATAAAAATATCTATTCACACGTTATTATTAACAATAAAAACCTCATGGTCACATCAAGAGGATTCTGAAATCATCTCGCGACCCCCCCCCCCCCCCTCGGGGTCCCGCGCACCCCCCCCCCCCTCGGGGTCCCGCGACCCCCACTTTGGGAACCCCTGCTGTAGACCACCACCCCCACCATCACCACCACCATTCGAAAATTCAGTTGTTCTAGTCAGACGGACGTCACGGAGGAGTCACTTTATGCCTTATATCATTTAGGAAGATCAGATTGTCGCAGCCAATTCCCAAGTGGACCCTAGTTGTAAAGCAGAGTCCATGTAGTGAAGTAACAGACCACCACAGACCACCACACACAGGCTATCGGTTAAAGGGCCGGTCTAACACGCTTCACGAGAAAAGGCTTAACGTAACTTTGGAACTTTAAGTTCCAAAATAGCGATCAATAATCACCAAATGTCTTGTCATTAGCACTTTCACCTGTCAAAATGAAAGTGAAAAGGTGAAAGTGCTAATGACAAAACATATGCAAATTAGGTGATTATTGATCGCGGTTTTGTAACTCTTAGTTACGTCTTTTCACGTTAAGCGATGCAAAGAAAGATCAAGTCCAAACTCTCAATTCAAATGCACAACAATGCTTAACAAACTCAAGACAGCCATTAACTAATCAGTCAACAAGTGTGTGGAAACAAAATGCAACAACCAGCTCAACGAGACGCAACACTGAGACAAAACCAGCAAAGACAAATGAGTGTCACTCACCAATGATGTTCACTTAAAGACCAAATCCATTCTCCTGTCCTTCTGGATGGTTCGACCACCATCAGGTCATAAAGATGATCGCTTTTCAGATCCAAAATAAGTTCCAATTCCCTGCTCTCTTGTCGGTCCCAAACAGCAACACTCATCAGTAGAGCCTCTTGTGGCTAGTAGAGCCTCTTGTGGCTAGTAGAGCCTCTTGTGGCTAGTAGAGCCTCTTGTGGCTAGTAGAGCCTCTTGTGGCTAGTAGAGCCTCTTGTGGCTAGTAGAGCCCGTTAGCCACGGGGATCTTTCCCAGTTGCTACTCTGAAAATGGCGAACATAGCCTGCTTTAACTACTTGAGTCAGCTCCAGATTGTCAGGTGTTGGACGGCCTTTTTTAATAATGTCCATCTTAACATTAAATGGTCGTCTTGAAAATGGTTCAGACAATAAATCCGCAACGACATCATCTTCACCTGTTGCCATTTTGACGTAAAAAAAACAACGTAGAAAACGTAACACTACGCTAGATCCACTCTCGCGCCAGCCACCACCTTGCACCTTCTAGCTTCACATTGAGCTGCGGGGAAATCTAAAAGAATACGCCCATTGGCTACAAATCACGATATGATTGGTTGATCAAATTGTCAATCCAAACGTACGCTATCATTCCGTCTAAGGGCCAATGTCAGCGGGAATACTTTGGTTGAAGGATATTCTTCCCAGCAACCCAGAAAAATATCTGATT
>CM051010.1:30480543-30545543 GCA_027704905.1 Muraenolepis orangiensis
GGCCGGCGATAAGGATAGTTGAACATCCTCTCAAGGGTGATGTATTTACTGCTACCAATCTAGACGTGCTCGACGCCAGCTCGCCCTCTGACCCCGGCCATTCCTTACTAACTGATTTACATATAAGGACAGAAATGCGCATGTCATAGAACTGTGGCGATCAAGTGAGTTACGCGTCACCTGTTGTGGCTACACTGCTGAAGAGGGGGAAGCTCTTGTAAGTGCGTTGGACCTCTCTGCACTTATTTACTTTTGGATGACTTTATTCTTACACTGTTTTCAGAGTTAGACCACTGGACGTGTATCACATAGATACACACACCTAGATACAAAAACCTAGATATATACACCTAGATACATACAACTAGATACACACACCTATATACATACAACTAGATACACACACCTAGACACACCTATATACATACACCTATATACATACACCTATATATACACCTAGATACAAATACCATGTCTATGTCCAGGGGTTAAAGGTTGATGTATCAAACATATGTAATATATATATATATATATATTTTTCCAGGGGTTAAAGGTTGATGTATCAAACATATCTAATATATATATATATATGTATTATGTCCAGGGGGTAAAGGTCGATGTATCAAACACAACAACAAGTGGTTCACGCCCACTGAGTTTGAGGGCGTGGCCGGACGAGCCAGCAGTAAGGACTGGAAGAGAAGCATCCGGTACGCAGGAAGACCCCTGCAGTGTCTCATCCAGGTAACTAGTACTACTGCAATATTACAATAGTATCATTGTAGTATTATAGTTGTATTAATGGTAGGATTATAGTAGTATTATAATATTATAGTATTAACAGTAGTATTATATTATTATAGTAGTATTAATGACAGTACTAACAGTAGTATAATAGTAGTATTAAAGTATTATAGTAGTATTGTAGTACTAACAGTAGTATTATAGGTTATATTAATGGTTGTACTAACAGTAGTATTAAAGTATTATAGTAGCATTGTAGTACTACAGTACTGATATTATAGGATTAATGGTAGTACTAACAGTATTATTGTAGTATTAATGGTAATATTCAAGTATTATAGTAGTATTGTAGTACTAACAGTAGTATTATAGGATTAATGGTTGTGCTAACAGTAGTATTATATTTTAATTATAGGATTAATGGTAGTACTAACAGTAGTATTATTGTAGTATTAAAGTTATAGTAGTATTGTGGTACTAACATAATTGGATTAATGGTAGTACTAACAGTAGTATTATTGTAGTATTGTAGTACTAACAGTAGTATTATAGGATTAATGGTAGTACTAGAAGTAGTATTATTGGTAGTTTTATAGTAGTATTGTAGTACTAACAGTAGTATTATAGGATTAATGGTAGTACTAACAGTAGTTTTATAGTAGTATTGTAGTACTAACAGTAGTATTATAGGATTAATGGTAGTACTAACAGTAGTATTATAGTAGTATTGTAGTACTAACAGTAGTATTATAGGATTAATGGTAGTACTAGCAGTAGTATTATTGGTAGTTTTATAGTAGTATTGTAGTACTAACAGTAGTATTATAGGATTAATGGTAGTACTAACACTATTATTGTAGTATTAATGGTAGTATTAAAGTATTATAGTAGTATTGTAGTACTAACAGTAGTATTTGTTTTCCAGGAGCGGATCCTCAGTCCTCACGCTGCTTCGTGTACCTGTGCTGCCTGCTGTGATGACCTGGTACCTCTCTCTCTTACTGTAGCTTAATGTCTCTCACCCTGGTACCTCTCTCTCTTACTGTAGCTTAATGTCTCTCACCCTGGTACCTCTCTCTTACTGTAGCTTAATGTCTCTCACCCTGGTACCTCTCTCTCTTACTGTGGCTTAATGTCTCTCACCCTGGTACCTCTCTCTCTTACTGTAGCTTAATGTCTCTCACCCTGGTACCTCTCTCTCTTACTGTAGCTTAATGTCTCTCACCCTGGTACCTCTCTCTCTTACTGTAGCTTAATGTCTCTCACCCTGGTACCTCTCTCTCTTACTGTAGCTTAATGTCTCTCACCCTGGTACCTCTCTCTCTTACTGTAGCTTAATGTCTCTCACCCTGGTACCTCTCTCTCTTACTGTAGCTTAATGTCTCTCACCCTGGTACCTCTCTCTCTTACTGTAGCTTAATGTCTCTCACCCTGGTACCTCTCTCTTACTGTGGCTTAATGTCTCTCACCCTGGTACCTCTCTCTCTTACTGTAGCTTAATGTCTCTCACCCTGGTACCTCTCTCTCTTACTGTAGCTTAATGTCTCTCACCCTGGTACCTCTCTCTCTTACTGTGGCTTAATGTCTCTCACCCTGGTACCTCTCTCTCTTACTGTAGCTTAATGTCTCTCACCCTGGTACCTCTCTCTTACTGTGGCTTAATGTCTCTCACCCTGGTACCTCTCTCTCTTACTGTAGCTTAATGTCTCACCCTGGTACCTCTCTCTCTTACTGTAGCTTAATGTCTCTCACCCTGGTACCTCTCTCTTACTGTGGCTTAATGTCTCTCACCCTGGTACCTCTCTCTCTTACTGTAGCTTAATGTCTCACCCTGGTACCTCTCTCTCTTACTGTAGCTTAATGTCTCACCCTGGTACCTCTCTCTCTTACTGTGGCTTAATGTCTCACCCTGGTACCTCTCTCTCTTACTGTGGCTTAATGTCTCTCACCCTGGTACCTCTCTCTCTTACTGTGGCTTAATGTCTCTCACCCTGGTACCTCTCTCTACTGTGGCTTAATGTCTCTCACCCTGGTACCTCTCTCTCTTACTGTGGCTTAATGTCTCTCACCCTGGTACCTCTCTCTCTTACTGTAGCTTAATGTCTCTCACCCTGGTACCTCTCTCTCTTACTGTGGCTTAATGTCTCTCACCCTGGTACCTCTCTCTCTTACTGTAGCTTAATGTCTCTCACCCTGGTACCTCTCTCTCTTACTGTAGCTTAATGTCTCTCACCCTGGTACATCTCTCTCTTACTGTAGCTTAATGTCTCTCACCCTGGTACATCTCTCTCTTACTGTAGCTTAATGTCTCTCACCCTGGTACCTCTCTCTCTTACTGTAGCTTAATGTCTCACCCTGGTACCTCTCTCTCTTACTGTAGCTTAATGTCTCTCACCCTGGTACCTCTCTCTCTTACTGTGGCTTAATGTCTCTCACCCTGGTACCTCTCTCTCTTACTGTGGCTTAATGTCTCTCACCCTGGTACCTCTCTCTCTTACTGTAGCTTAATGTCTCTCACCCTGGTACCTCTCTCTCTTACTGTGGCTTAATGTCTCTCACCCTGGTACATCTCTCTCTTACTGTAGCTTAATGTCTCTCACCCTGGTACATCTCTCTCTTACTGTAGCTTAATGTCTCTCACCCTGGTACCTCTCTCTCTTACTGTAGCTTAATGTCTCACCCTGGTACCTCTCTCTCTTACTGTGGCTTAATGTCTCTCACCCTGGTACCTCTCTCTTACTGTGGCTTAATGTCTCTCACCCTGGTACCTCTCTCTCTTACTGTAGCTTAATGTCTCTCACCCTGGTACCTCTCTCTCTTACTGTGGCTTAATGTCTCTCACCCTGGTACCTCTCTCTCTTACTGTGGCTTAATGTCTCTCACCCTGGTACATCTCTCTCTTACTGTGGCTTAATGTCTCTCACCCTGGTACCTCTCTTACTGTGGCTTAATGTCTCTCACCCTGGTACCTCTCTCTCTTACTGTGGCTTAATGTCTCTCACCCTGGTACCTCTCTCTCTTACTGTGGCTTAATGTCTCTCACCCTGGTACATCTCTCTCTTACTGTGGCTTAATGTCTCTCACCCTGGTACCTCTCTTACTGTGGCTTAATGTCTCTCACCCTGGTACATCTCTCTCTCTCTCTCAGTGTTTGAAGGAAGGCGACTCATTGGAAAGTGAAAACATCAGCATGGTAAACAATCAGCCAATCAGACTCCAGCTTGACACACACACACACACACATTACATTTAATTCTTTCTTCCTCTGTCTCTATCTCCCTGTCTGTCTGTCTCTCTCCCTGTCTGTCTGTGTGACAGACAGGTCCAGTCCGGTTGTTTGTTCCCTATAAGAGGAGGAAGAAGGACCCTGATCCATCTGACAAGAAGGACGACTCTGGAGCTACATGTAACACACACACACACACACACACACACACACACACACACACACACACACACACACACACACACACACACACACACACACACACACACAATTGGTTGTTTATAAATGTGAGTGACCTGATTGGCCGTCTGTCCTCCAGTCACAGTGTCTCCATCAGGACAGATCACCTCTGGAGGATTAACCTTTGACCCCCCAACCCCGTCACAAAGCCCCGCCCCCAACCACCTTTTCACCAGCACCTCAGGTATGATATATTGTATATCTCTTTATAAAGATATATTATATAATATATAGAAAGAAACATATATTTTACAGATATATTATATATATATGTAATATAAATAATATATACAGATATGTTGTGTGTGTATATACAGTGGAAGAAATAATTATTTGATCCCTTGCCGATTTGCCCACTTACAAAGAAATGAACAGTCTATCATTTTAATGGTTTATTCTAACAGTGAAAGACAGAATATCAACAAAAAAAATCCATAAATTGACATCATATAATAGTTATAAATTGATTTGCATTTGATTGAGTGAAATAAGTATTTGATCCCCTTGCAAAACATGACTTAGTACTTGGTGGAGAAACCCTTGTTGGCCAGCACAGAGGTCAGATGTTTCTTGTAGTTGGTCACCAGGTTTGCGCACATCTCAGGAGGGATTTTGGTCCACTCCTCTTTGCAGATCCTCTCCAAATCCTTAAGGTTTCGAGGCTGATGCTTGGAAACTTGAAGCTTCAGCTCCCTCCACAGATTTTCTATGGGATTAAGGTCTGGAGATTGGCTAGTCCACTCCATCACCTTAATGTGCTTCTTCTTTAGCCACTCCTTTGTTAACTTGGCGTATGTTTTGGGTCATTGTCGTGCTGGAAGACCCATCCACGACCCATTTTCAGTGTCCTGGCTGAGGGAAGGAGGTTATCGGCCCAGATTTTACGGTACATGGCCCCGTCCATCCTCCCCTCGATGTGGTGAAGTCGTCCTGTCCCCTTAGCAGAGCATAATGCATAATGCAAAGCATAATGTTTCCACCTCCATGCTTGACAGTGGGGATGGTGTTCTTGGGGTTATAGTCAGCATTTCTCTTCCTCCAAATACGGCGTGTAGAGTTGATGCCAAAGATCTCAATGTTGGTCTCATCTGACCACATCACCTTCTCCCAAGCCTCCTCTGAATCATTCAGATGTTCATTGGCAAACTTCAGACGGGCCTGTACATGTGCCTTCTTGAGCAGGGGGACCTTGCGGGCGCTGCCAATAGTTTTCTTGGTGACTGTGGTCCCAGCTGCCTTGAGTTCATTAACAAGTTCCTCCCGTGTAGTTCTTGGCTGATCCCTCACCTTTCTCATGATCCTCGATACCCCACGAGGCGAGATCTTGCGTGGAGCCCCAGACCGAGGGCGATTGATGGTCATTTTGTGTTTCTTCCATTTTCGAATAATCACACCAAGCTGTGAGAAGTCTCCTTCTCACCAAGCTGCTTGCTGATGGTCTTGTAGCCCATTCCAGCCTTGTGCAGGTCTACAATCTTGTCCCTGATGTCCTGACAGCTCTTTGGTCTTGCCCATGGTGGCGAGGTTCTGATTGATTGATTCTGTGGACAGGTGTCTTTTATACAGGTAACTTTATACAGTACTTTCTTAAAGCGAGAGGACTTATCTAACTGGTCTGTCGGAGCGAGAATTCTTGTTGGTTGCAAGGGGGTCAAATACTTATTTCACTCAATTAAATGCAAATCAATTTATAACTTTTATATGATGTAAATCTCTGGATTTTCTTTTTGATATTTTGTTTCTCACTGTTAAAATAAACCTACCATTAAAATTATGGACTGTTCATTTCTTTGTAAGTGGGCAAACTTACAAAATCGACAAGGGATCAAATAATTATTTCCTTCACTGTATATATATATGTATATATAATATATTGAGACATAGAAATATTATATATATATATATATATATATATACACCAGTCAAAAGTTTGGACACACCTTCTCATTCAATGTTTTATATTTATTTTAATTATTTAATTCATTGTAGATTAATACTGAAGACATCACAACTATAAAAGACACACATATAAAATGATGTAGTAAACCAAAAAGTGTTAAACAAACCCGAATATGTTTTATATTTTATATTCTTTAAAGTAGCCCCCTTATGCTTTGACAGCTTTGGACACTCTTGGCCTTCTCTCAATCAGCTTCATGAGGTCGTCTCCTAAAATGGTTTTCCAACTCTTGAAGGACTTCCCAGAGCTGCTGAGCACTTGGCTGCTTTTCCTTCACTCTGCGGTCCAACTCATCCCAAAGCATCTCAATTGGGTTTAGGTTAGGGTTGGAGTCCAGGTCATCTGACACAGCGCTCCATCACTTTCCTTCATGGTCTAATAGCCCTTACATAGCCTGGAGGTGTGTTTGGGGTCATCGTCTTGTTGAAAAACTAATAGTCCCAGAAAGCGCAAACTGGATGGGATGGCACTTCAGAATGCTGTGGTCGCCATGCTGGTTAAGTGGGCCTTGAATTCTGAACAAATCACCAACAGTCTCACCAGCAAAGCACCCCAACACCATCACACCCCCTCCTCCATGCTTGACGGTGGGAACCACACATGCAGAAACCATCGGGTTACCTTCTCTGCATCTCACAAAGACACCGCGGTTGGAACCAAACATCTCAAATTCTGACTCATCAGACCAAAGTACAGATCTCCACTGGTCTAAAGTCCATTCCTTGTGGTTCTTGGCCCAAACAATTCTCTTCTTCTGGTGGTTCATCCTCAGTAGTGGCCTCTTTGCAGCAATTGGTCCTTTGAACAGTAGATGTTGAGATGTGTCTACTACTGCTACTACACTCTGTGAAGAATGTCTGTGGGCTCTAATCTGAGGTGCTGTTAATTAGTGGTTTCTGAGTCTGGTAACTCTAATGATCTGATCCTCTGTTAATTAGTGGTTTCTGAGTCTCGGAACTCTAATTAACTTATCCTCTGTTAATTAGTGGTTTCTGAGTCTGGTAACTCTAATGATCTGATCCTCTGTTAATTTGTGGTTTCTGAGTCTTGGAACTCTAATTAACTTATCCTCTGTTAATGAGTGGTTTCTGAGGCTGGTAACCCTAATGATCTGATCCTCTGTTAATTAGTGGTTTCTGAGGCTGGTAACTAATGATCTGATCCTCTGTTAATTAGTGGTTTCTGAGGCTGGTAACTCTAATGAACTGATCCTCTGTTAATTAGTGGTTTCTGAGGCTGGTAACTAATGATCTGATCCTCTGTTAATTAGTGGTTTCTGAGGCTGGTAACTAATGATCTGATCCTCTGTTAATGAATGGTTTCTGAGGCTGGTAACTCTAATGAACTTATCCTCTGTTAATGAGTGGTTTCTGAGGCTAGTAACTAATGATCTGATCCTGTGCACCAGAGGGAACTCTGATCTTCCTCTCCTGGTCCTCTGAGAGCCTGGTTCATCATGGCGTTGATGGTTTTTGCGACTGCACTTGAGGATACATTCAAAGTTCTGGACATTTTCTGGATAGACTGACCTTCATGTCTTAAAGTAATGATGGACTGTCGTTTCTCTTTACTGGGTTGAGTTGTTCTTGCCATAATATGGATAACAACAGTAGTCAAACAGTGCTATCCACTGTGTACTAACCTCTGCACAACACAACTGATGGTCTCAAACACATGAAGCCACAATGGACTCTTGACAAGCCTGACCTGTTCATTCAAAACCAGGAGACGACCTCATGAAGCTGATTGAGAGAAGGCCAAGAGTGTCCAAAGCTATACACATATATATGTATATATATATATATATATATATATATACATATATATGTGTGTGTGTGTGTATATATATATTTATATAGTGTGTATATATATACATATGTATATATACTAGGGCTGGGCCATATCGTATTGTTTATCGTTTATCGCGATAAGTCCTCCCCACAATAAGTATTTTGTCATACCGCGGAAATGACGATAATTAATGACGTGTTTACATATGCGACAAACGGCGTCAAATGGCGTTTACATTTTCACTGGAATTGGCTTCTATTCGCGGCTATCATATCACTCCGCGAGTAGTCCCGTTCACTTTTCCTGACGGAAAATACTGACTTGCTGATAGAATTGCTGAATTGTTTGCGCCAGTTGCCAAGCAACGCCTCAACTATTTTTTTCTCCACGGAAGTAAATCATAATAAGTTGGGACCGACTACCGACTTATTAATGAGCGTTCCGTTCATTATCCCTTACGTATTTGATGATGGTAAGGATTAAGATTATTTTAATTTTATTTTGGTCATTTATCGTCATTTATCGTCATTTATCGTTATCGCAATAAATACCATGAAATATCTTGATATCGTTTTAAGTCCATATCGCCCAGCCCTAATATATACTATATATATGTATATGTATACGTATATATACAGTATATATGTGTGTATATATATATATATATATGTATATATATATATATTTTTTTTATATATATTATATTTTTTTATGTATATTATATATTTTTATGTGTGTGTATATATATATATATTTCTCCCCCAACAGTGCTGAGCCCCCTCCCCCCAACGGTTACCGTGACGACTCCCCCCCTCCAGTCCAAGATGTCGGCCCCTCCCTCCCCAGGGGGTCTGGAGGTCATGACCTCTCTGGGGCCCGCCCACGGAGAAGTCATGTCCTCTCTGGGGCCCGCCCACACAGAGGTCATGACCTCTCTGGGGCCCGCCCACACAGAGGTCATGACCTCTCTGGGGCCCGCCCACACAGAGGTCATGACCTCTCTGGGGCCCGCCCACACAGAGGTCATGACCTCTCTGGGGCCCACCCACACAGAGGTCATGACCTCTCTGGGGCCCACTCATGGAGGAGTTATGACCTCCCTGGGGCCCGCCCTTAGTCAGGTCACCATGACGACCGGGTCGGAGCCGGCATTGAGCCACGCCCCCAGAGGCCCCTGGCTCTACCTGGAGCAGCTGGCCGACACATTGCTTAGCAACGCCCAGCAGCTGAAGGCTCTGATAGGCCAGGCCAAGCAGGAGACCTGCCAATCAGAGACGGGCACCTTGGGTCACCTGACCAGGAAGGAAGTCAGCCAGGTTATTACTATAATTTGAATCAAATACTGTTATACTCCATCTAAATACTATAAATTAATTAAATACTGTTATACTCTAACTACATACTATAAATATAATTATAATCAAGTGTGTGTGTGTGTTTGTGTGTGTGTGTGTGTGTGTGAGAGTGTAGTTCCAGAGTGTTTCCTTCCAGACTGATGAACCAGAGACCAAGAGAAGCTCCGACCTCACAGAGATAAATGTACACACACTCACTCTCTCCCTTTCTCTCTCTCTATCTCATTACATATATTGTATATATTCTGTAGTACCAACTGTCTACTGAGTGTTTGTAGTAGTACATACAGTTTATATTATTTATATATTCATAGTAGTACTTATAGTTGTATTCCACTAGGAGGAAGGTGATACAAATACAAAATGCTTTATTGGCCATTTGCAACAAGTACATTGGAATGCTTACTCCCCATTCCCTCCCGCAGTATAAATCTCCAAAACTAAACAGCAAAGTGACTGATAGATGGTATGAACATGTGTTGAATTGTGCAACAAATCTTTAAAAGCATTTAAAGTGCCAGTAGTGCAGCAGCATCACGAATACAGTGCAGTACAGTGCAGTAACTGTGATGAGTCCAGAAAGTCCCGCAAAGTATGATAGTGTAATGTTAATGACAATGTTATGATTGTGGCAGCACTCTAGTAGTTCAGTAGGTCACTGCCTGTGGATAAAAACTGTCCTTGAACCTGCTAGTCCTTGCTGTACGGATGCTGCGGAACCAGTGACCAGACAGAGGTAGGGGGGAGAAGAGATGGAGCCCAGGGTGGTTGCAGTCCTTAGTGATGGAGATGGCCTTCTTCCGACATCTGGTCCTAAAGATCTCCTCAATGCATTGAAGTGCACACCCGATGATCTTCTCTGCCGTCCTCATGACCCTCTGGATGGCTTTCTTGTTCTATGTAGTGGTGTGGCCTTACCACACAGTGACACCACTCGTCAGGACGCTATCTACGGTGCCACGGTAGAAGTTCACTAGCCACCGTTGGCCTATTCCGCTTTTCCTCAGGCACCACAGAGCATCGAGGCGCTGGTGTGCCTTCTTCAGCATGACCTCCGTGTTGCCGGTCCACGCCAGGTCATCGGAAATCTGTAGTCAAAGAAAACGGAAGCAGCTGACGACTTCCACCGTTGTCCCGTCCAGGCTGATGGTGGAGTGGGGGCCCCGGTGGCTCCTGAAGTCCACGATGAGCTCCTTAGTCTTGCTGACATTCAGTGCGAGGCTGTTGTCCTCACACCATTGCGTCAGCTGGACCACCTCCTCTCTGTACTCCGTTTCGTTGCCCTCGCTTATCAGGCCGATGACTGGTGTGATGATGATGAGGATGTAGGTGATGATGATGAGGATGGAGGTGATGATGAGGATGGAGGTGATGATGAGGAGGATGAAGGTGATGGTGGTGGTGATGAAGGTGATGATGATGATGATGTTGCAGGTGTGTGTGAACTGCGGACGGGCGGCCATGAGTGAATGTGCCGGCTGTCACAAGATTAACTACTGTTCTACTTTTTGTCAGAAGAAGGTACACACACACACACACACATATTTAAGTTGCCTATGTATGCTTTAATAATAATAATAATGGTGTATTAATAATAATAATATTCATAATGTTTTGTGTAGGACTGGAAGGAGCACCAGCACAGCTGCCAGCCAGGGGCCCCTCTCCCCTTGGAGGAGGACCCCCTGACTACCATGGACATCACCAAGGTCATGGTGTAGGGCCCCTGGACATCACCATGGTCATGGTGTAGGGCCCCTGGACATCACCATGGTCATGGTGTAGGGCCCCTGGACATCACCAATGTCTTTGTGTAGGGCCCCTGGACATCACCAAGGTCTTGGTGTAGGGCCCCTGGACATCACCAAGGTCATGGTGTAGGGCTCATGGACATCACCAAGGTCATGGTGTAGGGCTCATGGACATCACCAAGGTCATGGTGTAGGGCCCCTGGACATCACCAAGGTCATGGTGTAGGGCCCCTGGACATCACCAAGGTCATGGTGTAGGGCCCCTGGACATCACCAAGGTCATGGTGTAGGGCCCCTGGACATCACCAAGGTCATGGTGTAGGGCCCCTGGACATCACCAAGGTCATGGTGTAGGGCCCCTGGACATCACCAAGGTCATGGTGTAGGGCCCCCCGCCCTCTTGGTCTCTAGCTCCAGCTCAACCAACTCAAGTGTGGATAGTCGAGTCCTGGTGGTCTGGATAGTCCTGATGGTCTGGATAGTCCAGTCCCGATGGTCTGGATAGTCCAGTCCTGGTGGTCTGGATAGTCCAGTCCCGATGGTCTGGATAGTCCAGTCCTGATGGTCTGGATAGTCCAGTCCCGATGGTCTGGATAGTCCAGTCCTGGTGGTCTGGATAGTCCAGTCCTGGTGGTCTGGATAGTCCAGTCCCGATGGTCTGGATAGTCCAGTCCTGATGGTCTGGATAGTCCAGTCCTGGTGGTCTGGATAGTCCAGTCCTGGTGGTCTGGATAGTCCAGTCCCGATGGTCTGGATAGTCCAGTCCTGGTGGTCTGGATAGTCCAGTCCCGATGGTCTGGATAGTCCAGTCCTGATGGTCTGGATAGTCCAGTCCTGGTGGTCTGGATAGTCCAGTCCCGATGGTCTGGATAGTCCAGTACTGATGGTCTGGATAGTTCTGGTGGTCTGGATAGTCCTGATGGTCTGGATAGTCCAGTCCTGGTGGTCTGGATAGTCTACATTAAAAATGGAATTTTACATAATATAACATACAGCTGTCACCATGCTTTGATTCTTATTCTCTTTAATTATTCAACACAACAAAAATATTTACAAATTCACTTGTTTTCAAAGCTGATGATTTTACTGACTTTTGATTGTAGTTTTAGTTTGTACCAAAGTGTGTATTGAACCTTCTGCTGATCAGGCTGGTACATATGAACCAGTATGAACCGGAAGGTAGACTACTGTCTGAGATGGACCAGTATGGACCAGAAGGTAGACTACTGTCTGAGATAGACCAGTATGGACCAGAAGGTAGACTACTGTCTGAGATGGACCAGTATGGACCAGAAGGTAGACTACTGTCTGAGATGGACCAGTATGGACCAGAAGGTAGACTACTGTCTGAGATGGACCAGTATGAACCAGAAGGTAGACTACTGTCTGAGATGGACCAGTATGGACCAGAAGGTAGACTACTGTCTGAGATAGACCAGTATGGACCAGAAGGTAGACTACTGTCTGAGATGGACCAGTATGAACCAGAAGGTAGAGAACTGTCTGAGATGGACCTGAAGGTAGACTACTGTCTGAGATGGACCAGTATGGACCAGAAGGTAGACTACTGTCTGAGATAGACCAGTATGGACCAGAAGGTAGACTACTGTCTGAGATGGACCAGTATGGACCAGAAGGTAGACTACTGTCTGAGATGGACCAGAAGGTAGACTACTGTCTGAGATGGACCAGTATGAACCAGAAGGTAGAGTACTGTCTGAGATGGACCTGAAGGTAGACTACTGTCTGAGATGGACCAGTATGGACCAGAAGGTAGACTACTGTCTGAGATAGACCAGTATGAACCAGAAGATAGAGTACTGTCTGAGATGGACCTGTATGGACCTGAAGGTAGACTACTGTCTGAGATGGACCAGAAGGTAGACTACTGTCTGAGATGGACCAGTATGAACCAGAAGGTAGGGTACTGTCTGAGATGGACCAGAAGGTAGACTGCTGTCTGAGATGGACCAGTATGGGCCAGAAGGTAGACTACTGTCTGAGATAGACCAGTATAGACCAGAAGGAAGACTACTGTCTGAGATGGACCAGAAGGTAGACTACTGTCTGAGATGGACCAGTATGGACCAGAAGGTAGACTACTGTCTGAGATGGACCAGAAGGTAGACTACTGTCTGAGATAGGCCAGTATGGACCAGAAGGTAGACTACTGTCTGAGATGGAACAGAAGGTAGACTACTGTCTGAGATGGACCAGTATGAACCAGAAGGTAGACTACTGTCTGAGATAGACCAGTATGGACCAGAAGGTAGACTACTGTCTGAGATGGACCAGTATGGACCAGAAGGTAGACTGCTGTCTGAGATGGACCAGTATGGGCCAGAAGGTAGACTACTGTCTGAGATAGACCAGTATAGACCAGAAGGAAGACTACTGTCTGAGATGAACCAGTATGGACCAGAAGGTAGACTACTGTCTGAGATGGACCAGTATGGACCAGAAGGTAGACTACTGTCTGAGATGGACCAGTATGGACCAGAAGGTAGACTACTGTCTGAGATAGACCAGTATGGACCAGAAGGTAGACTACTGTCTGAGATGGAACAGAAGGTAGACTACTGTCTGAGATGGACCAGTATGAACCAGAAGGTAGACTACTGTCTGAGATACACCAGTATGGACCAGAAGGTAGACTACTGTCTGAGATGGACCAGTATGGACCAGTTGATAGAGAACTGTCTGAGATGGACTAGTATGGACAAGAAGGTAGACTACTGTCTGAGATGGACCAGTATGAACCAGTTGATAGAGTACTGTCTGAGATGGACCAGTATGGACCAGAAGGTAGACTACTGTCTGAGATGGACCAGTATGGACCTGAAGGTAGACTACTGTCTGAGATAGACCAGTATGGACCAGTTGATAGAGTGCTGTCTGAGATAGACCAGTATGGACCAGAAGGTAGAAAACTGTCTGAGATGGACCAGAAGGCAGACTACTGTCTGAGATGAACCAGTATGGACCTGAAGGTAGACTACTGTCTGAGATGGACCAGTATAGACCAGAAGGTAGACTACTGTCTGAGATGGACCAGTATGAACCAGAAGGTAGAGTACTGTCTGAGATGGACCAGTATGGACCTGAAGGTAGACTACTGTCTGAGATAGACCAGTATGGACCAGTTGATTGAGTACTGTCTGAGATGGACCAGTATGGACCAGAAGGTAGACTACTGTCTGAGATGGACCAGTATGAACCAGAAGGTAGAGTACTGTCTGAGATGGACCAGTATGAACCAGAAGGTAGAGTACTGTCTGAGATAGACCAGTATGGACCAGAAGGTAGACTACTGTCTGAGATGGAACAGTATGGACCAGAAGGTAGACTACTGTCTGAGATGGACCAGTATGGACCAGTTGATAGAGTGCTGTCTGAGATAGACCAGTATGGACCAGTTGATAGAGTACTGTCCGAGATGGACTAGTATGGACCAGAAGGTAGACTACTGTCTGAGATCGAACAGAAGGTAGACTACTGTCTGAGAGATGGACCAGTATGGACCTGAAGGTAGACTACTGTCTGAGATAGACCAGTATGGACCAGAAGGTAGACTACTGTCTGAGATGGACCAGTATGGACCAGAAGGCAGACTTCTGTCTGAGATGGACCAGTATGGACCTGAAGGTAGACTGCTGTCTGAGATGGACCAGTATGGACCAGAAGGTAGACTACTGTTCGAGATGGACCAGTATGAACCAGAAGGTAGAGTACTGTCTGAGATGGACCAGTATGGACCTGAAGGTAGACTACTGTCTGAGATAGACCAGTATGGACCAGAAGGTAGACTACTGTCTGAGATGGACCAGTAGGGACCAGAAGGTAGACTACTGTCTGAGATGGACCAGTATGGACCAGTTGATAGAGTACTGTCTGAGATGGACCAGTATGAACCAGAAGGTAGACTACTGTCTGAGATGGACCAGTATGGACCTGAAGGTAGACTACTGTCTGAGATGGACCAGTATGGACCTGAACTAGACTACTGTCTAGACTACTGTCGGAGTAAAATAAAATAAAATAATGGTTTCTAATGTTTCTTATACATCACTTTAACTTCAGAACAAACAGTGTTGACCCAGGACACTATGAGGACTGTTGAGCCTGCTACGGTCCCCTTGTCAGACACGGTCAAACTGTCCTGAGGCCCCTGGTCAGACGTGTTTACACTGTCCTGAGGGCCCCTAGTCAGACACGGTCATACTGTCCTGAGGGTCCCTGGTCAGACACGGTCATACTGTCCTGAGGGCCCCTGGTCAGACACGGTCATACTGTCCTGAGGGCCCCTGGTCAGACCTGTTTAAACTGTCCTGACATGGTCACTCTGTCCTGAGGGCCCCTGGTCAGACCTATTCACACTGTCCTGAGGGCCCCTAGCTTGACATGGAGGGCCAGCTACAGCAGCTGTGGAGACACTTCTTGAATCTGATGAAGATAGTGGGGGTGAGGTCCCTAACCCTCCAGGTAGTCTCATTAACTTATTATATATATATTATATTGTCATTTACTTATTATATATACATTATATTGTCTCATTAACTTATTATATATACATTATATTGTCTCATTAACTTATTATGTATACATTATATTGTCTCATTAACTTATTATGTATACATTATATTGTCTCATTAACTTATTATATATACATTATATTGTCTCATTAACTTATTATGTATACATTATATTGTCATTAACTTATTATGTATACATTATATTGTCTCATTAACTTATATATATATTATATTGTCATTATCTTACATATATACACATATGGTCTCATTAACATATATATATATATATATATAATATTGTCATTATCTTACATATATACACATATAGTCTCATTAACATATATATATATATATAATATTGTCTCATTAACTTATATATATATTATATTGTCATTAACTTACTTATATACACATATACTCTCATTAACATATATATATATATATATATATATATATATATATATATACATTATATTTTCTCATTAACTTATATATTTAATCACAATAAAATTCTGTGATTAATCAGATAAATCAAATGCATCTCATGCAAATGAATGTTGCAACAAGTAGACCACTTTCAGAAACTGAATAACAAAGTGCCAAAGTGAACAATCCTTTTTCACATTCTCAGCTGTAAAATTAAATTGAAACAGTGTCAACTTTGGTGGCATGAGTCCAGCAGGTTTATGTAGTCTATTGTTCTTTCAACCAGTTGCTCAGACACACAAGCTTATTTACATTTTCAGATGAGAGCTGACCTTTTCTTCTGCACATTGTCCAACTATTTGACGGCACTTTGCTAAAGCCCCATCAAATCCACAGTTGTGGAGTGAGACCAACGGCCCTCTGTCTAATGTGTGCTATCCAGGGCTCCATATGCTCAAAGGAAGGTTCTTTGCTGCTGTGCTCGATGTGTTAAAGTGAAACGTTCCGCCCAGCGCTCCTTGGTGCTCCTCATCATCCTGTTGGTTTAACGTCACACTGAGGAGCCTCTCAGGTCATTACCAGGAGAACACTGAGGGAGGATCCTCTCAGGTGAACACTGAGGGAGGAGCCTCTCAGTTCATTACCAGGTGAACACTGAGGGAGGAGCCTCTCAGGTCATTACCAGGAGAACACTGAGGGAGGATCCTCTCAGGTGAACACTGAGGGAGGAGCCTCTCAGTTCATTACCAGGTGAACACTGAGGGAGGTGCCTCTCAGGTCATTACCAGGAGAACACTGAGGGAGGAGCCTCTCAGGTCATTACCAGGTGAACACTGAGGGAGGAGCCTCTCAGCTCATTACCAGTTGAACACTGAGGGAGGAGCCTCTCAGCTCATTACCAGGTGAACACTGAGGGAGGAGCCTCTCAGTTCATTACCAGGTGAACACTGAGGGAGGAGCCTCTCAGCTCATTACCAGGTGAACACTGAGGGAGGAGCCTCTCAGCTCATTACCAGGTGAACACTGAGGGAGGAGCCTCTCAGCTCATTACCAGGTGAACACTGAGGGAGGAGCCTCTCAGATCATTACCAGGTGAACACTGAGGGAGGAGCCTCTCAGCGCATTACCAGGTGAACACTGAGGGAGGAGCCTCTCAGTTCATTACCAGGTGGACACTGAGGGAGGAGCCTCTCAGTTCATTACCAGGTGAACACTGAGGGAGGAGCCTCTCAGTTCATTACCAGGTGAACACTGAGGGAGGAGCCTCTCAGCTCATTACCAGGTGGACACTGAGGGAGGAGCCTCTCAGCTCATTACCAGGTGAGCACTGAGGGAGGAGCCTCTCAGCTCATTACCAGGTGAACACTGAGGGAGGAGCCTCTCAGCTCATTACCAGGTGAACACTGAGGGAGGAGCCTCTCAGCTCATTACCAGGTGAACACTGAGGGAGGAGCCTCTCAGCTCATCACCAGGTGAACACTGAGGGAGGAGCCTCTCAGCTCATTACCAGGTGAACACTGAGGGAGGAGCCTCTCAGCTCATTACCAGGTGAACACTGAGGGAGGAGCCTCTCAGTTCATTACCAGGTGAACACTGAGGGAGGAGCCTCAGGATCAACCAGCAGGATGATGAGGAGCACCAAGGAGCGCTGGGCGGAACGTTTCACTTTAACACATCGAGCACAGCAGCAAAGAACCTTCCTTTGAGCATATGGAGCCCTGGATAGCGCACATTAGACAGAGGGCCGTTGGTCTCACTCCACGACTGTGGATTTGATGGGGCTTTAGCAAAGTGCTGTCAAATAGTTGGACATTTCAAACACAGTCCAGCAAACACAGCGGAGCTGAAAGTCCAGCAGGCCTCTCACGGGCAGGAGGAGGAGGAGCCAAGCCTCTCACGGGCAGGAGGAGGAGGAGCCAAGCCTCTCACGGGCAGAAGGAGGAGGAGCCAAGCCTCTCACGGGCAGAAGGAGGAGGAGCCAATCCTCTCAGGGGCAGAAGGAGGAGGAGCCAAGCCTCTCACGGGCAGAAGGAGGAGGAGCCAAGCCTCTCACGGGCAGAAGGAGGAGCCACTAAGCTAAGGGCAATACTAAGCACTCTGAGACCTTTTTGCTCAGAAAACCTAAGGTGAAAAGTAACAAATTAAATAATACAAATCTTGATCTCTAACTGCTTTTAGCATTTCATTCTTCCATACCTGCATTTGTAAATATGTAAATATGTTTATTTTAAACTTTAAAGATGTGATTAATCTGTGATTAATCTGATTAATCACAGAATTTTATTGTGATTAATCCGATGAAATATCTATTGACAGCACACATATATATATATATACATTATATTGTCTCATTAACTTATATCATTGATATTATACTGTACATTGTCACATGAACATATTTCATATTTACAACGCTTATTATTTTAGACACACGCACACACACGGTCAGTCTTCACCTCTGACGTGGTCTCTTAAGAATCAGGGAAGCGATGACCGGTAATTAGCTTTAAACTGAATCGACTAAACTAACACGTCCCTGTAGAGTCAACACACAGGCAGTAAAACAGACGGCACACAGCATCTGCTGCAGATCAATAACCACATTAGGATCAATAACCACATTAGGATCAATAACCATGGCTACTTAAGGAGCTGCAGCAAATATCCCTCAGAGGATTCCTGGTCTGGACTCCATCTGCTACTGTGAGCTCCTCTCTCCCCTCTCCCCTCTCTCCTCTCTCCTCTCTCCGCTCCCCTCTCTCCTCTCTATCCTCCTCTCTCCTCCCTCCTCTTTCCTCTCTCCGCTCCCCTCTCTCCTCTCTATCCTCCTCTCTCCTCTCTCCCCTCTCTCCTCTCTATCCTCTCCCCTCTCTCCTCTCTCCCCTCTCCCCTCTCTCCTCTCCCCTCTCTCCTCTCTATCCTCCTCTCTCCTCTCTCCCCTCTCTCCTCTCCCCTCTCTCCTCTCTATCCTCCTCTCTCCTCTCTCCTCTCTCCCCTCTCTCCTCTCTCCCCTCTCCCCTCTCCCCTCTCTCCTCTCTCCTCTCTATCCTCGTCTCTCCTCTCTCCCCTCCCCTCTCTCCTCTCTCATCTCTCCTCTCTCCTCTCTTTCTCCTCTGTTCTCTCTCCCCCATTTCCTCTCTTCTCCTCTCTCCACTTTCCTCTCTCCTCTCTCCTCTCTCCCCTCTCCTCTCTCCTCTCTCCTCTCTCCTCTCTCCTCTGTTCTCTTTCCTCTCTTCTCCTCTCTCCTCTCCCCTCTATTTTCCCCTCTCTCCTCTCTCCTCTCTCCTCTGTTCTCCCTCCCCCCTCTCCTCTCTCCACTTTCCTCTCTCCTCTCTCCCCTCTCCGCTCCCCTCTCTCCTCTCTATCCTCGTCTCTCCTCTCTCTCCTCTCTCCTCTCTCCGCTCCCGTCTCTCCCCGCTCTCCTTTCTCCTCTCTCCTCTCTCCACTCCCCTCTCTCCTCTCTCTCCTCGTCTCTCCTCTCTCCCCACTCTCCTCTCTCTCTCCTCTCTCCTTTCTTTCTCCTCTGTTCTCTCTCTCCTCTCTCCTCTCTCCGCTCCCCTCTCTCCTCTCTATCCTCGTCTCTCCTCTCTCCTCTCTCCTCTCCTCTCTCCTCTCTTTCTCCTCTGTTCTCTCTCCCCCCTTTCCTCTCTTCTCCTCTCTCCACTTTCCTCTCTCCTCTCTCCTCTCTCCTCTCTCCCCTCTCTTCTCTTTTCTCCTCTCCCCTCTCTCCTCTCCCCTCTCTCCTCTCTATCCTCCTCTCTCCTCTCTCCTCTCCCCTCTCTTCTCTCTATCCTCGTCTCTCCTCTCTCCTCTCTCCCCTCTGTCCTCTCTCCTCTCCCCTCTCTTCTCTCTATCCTCGTCTCTCCCCTCTCTTCTCTCCCCTCTCTCCTCTCTCCTCTCCCCTCTCTTCTCTCTATCCTCGTCTCTCCTCTCTCCTCTCTCCTCTCTCCTCTCTCCTCTCTCCTCTCCCTCTCTCTCCTCTCTCTCCTCTCCCCTCTCCTCTCTCCTCTCCCCTCTCCTCTCCTCTCTCCTCTCTTTCTCCTCTGTTCTCTCTCCCCCCTTTCCTCTCTTCTCCTCTCTCCTCTCTCCTCTCTCCTCTCCTCTCTCCCCTCTCCTCTCCTCTCTCCTCTCTTTCTCCTCTGTTCTCTCTCCCCCCTTTCCTCTCTTCTCCTCTCTCTCCACTTTTCTCTCTTCTCTCCTGTCTCTCCTCTCCTCTATGTCCTCTTTCCTCCTCCTGAGTCTATCCTCTCTTCCCCTTACTCTTCTTACGTCTGGTCTCCTTTCTTCTCAGTGAATTGTCATGATTTTATAGCTGGTTTTCATGATTTGTAAAGTTACTTGTCATGATTTTAAAGCTTTAGGATCTGAACATCATGGTCTTTTTGAGCTGTGTGGTCCCGATGATCCTGATGTCTACCCTGGTCCTCACCACCTCCACCCTACCAAACCCCAGGTAACCAGACTTAACCTAACTCATCAACTCCTAAACCCTAACTTCTAACCCCTAACTAGAGATGTGCAAACAAGACCATTTCTTCTTCAACCAGCCATAGAGTAATCAGTCTGACTGAGGCCAGGTGAGGCTGCTTCAACCAGCCTCTAATCAGTCTGACTCAGGCCAGATGAGGCTGCTTCAACCAGCCTCTAATCAGTCTGACTCAGGCCAGATGAGGCTGCTTCAACCAGACTCTAATCAGTCTGACTGGGGCCAGATGAGGCTGCTTCAACCAGCCTCTAATCAGTCTGACTCAGGCCAGATGAGGCTGCTTCAACCAGCCATACAGTAATCAGTCTGACTGAGGCCAGGTGAGGCTGCTTCAACCAGCCATAGAGTAATCAGTCTGACTGAGGCCAGGTGAGGCTGCTTCAACCAGCCATAGAGTAATCAGTCTGACTGAGGCCAGGTGAGGCTGCTTCAACCAGCCATAGAGTAATCAGTCTGACTGAGGCCAGGTGAGGCTGCTTCAACCAGCCATAGAGTCATCAGTCTGACTGAGGCCAGATGAGGCTGCTTCAACCAGCCTCTAATCAGTCTGACTCAGGCCAGATGAGGCTGCTTCAACCAGCCATAGAGTAATCAGTCTGACTCAGGCCAGGTGAGGCTGCTTCAACCAGCCATAGAGTAATCAGTCTGACTCAGGCCAGGTGAGGCTGCTTCAACCAGCCATAGAGTAATCAGTCTGACTGAGGCCAGGTGAGGCTGCTTCAACCAGCCATAGAGTAATCAGTCTGACTGAGGCCAGGTGAGGCTGCTTCAATCAGCCATAGAGTAATCAGTCTGACTGAGGCCAGGTGAGGCTGCTTCAACCAGCCATAGAGTAATCAGTCTGACTGAGGCCAGGTGAGGCTGCTTCAACCAGCCATAGAGTAATCAGTCTGACTGAGGCCAGGTGAGGCTGCTTCAACCAGCCATAGAGTAATCAGTCTGACTGAGGCCAGGTGAGGCTGCTTCAACCAGCCATAGAGTCATCAGTCTGACTGAGGCCAGATGAGGCTGCTTCAACCAGCCTCTAATCAGTCTGACTCAGGCCAGATGAGGCTGCTTCAACCAGCCATAGAGTAATCAGTCTGACTCAGGCCAGGTGAGGCTGCTTCAACCAGCCATAGAGTAATCAGTCTGACTGAGGCCAGGTGAGGCTGCTTCAACCAGCCATAGAGTAATCAGTCTGACTGAGGCCAGGTGAGGCTGCTTCAACCAGCCATAGAGTAATCAGTCTGACTGAGGCCAGGTGAGGCTGCTTCAACCAGCCATAGAGTAATCAGTCTGACTGAGGCCAGGTGAGGCTGCTTCAACCAGCCATAGAGTAATCAGTCTGACTGAGGCCAGGTGAGGCACCAACCACACCCTCTTAGTAAACCTCAGTCCACCCACTCCTCTCTTAGCCTAAATGGATCTGAACCTGTTTAATGTGACACCAATTTAACAAACATTGTGATTGTGAATCATCTCACTCTGTAGCTTAAATGAAAAAATATATTTATTTATATATTATACTTATACTTTATGCTAAAGTCTGTAAATAGTAATATTATGTTAATAAATAAATAGATCAATCATTTAATAATAAATAGTCTGTAATAGTATAATGTTAATAAATTGTCTATAATAATATAATATAATTAATAGTCTATTATAATACAATGTTAATAGTGTATAATAATACAATGTTAATAAATAGTGTATAATAATTTAATGTTAATAAATATATAGTCTATAATAATATAATGTTAATAAATAGTGTATTCTAATATAATGATAATAAATAGTCTATAATAATATAATGTTAATAAAAAGTCTATAATAATATAATGTTAATAGTTTATAATAATATGTTAATAAATAGTCTATAATAATATAATGATAATAAATAGTCTATAATAATATAATGTTAATAAAAAGTCTATAATAATATAATGTTAATAAAAAGTCTATAATAATATAATGTTAATAGTTTATAATAATATGTTAATAAATAGTCTATAATAATATAATGTTAATAAAAAGTCTATAATAATATAATGTTAATAAAAAGTCTATAATAATATAATGTTAATAGTTTATAATAATATGTTAATAAATAGTCTATAATAATATAATGTTAATTGTCTAATAATATAATGCTAGTGCTTCAACAAATGTACTCCTTGTAAGTCGCTTTGGATAAAAGCGTCTGCCAAATGCCCTAAATGTAAATGTAAATAATGTTAATAAATAGTCTATAATAATATAATGTTAATAAAACGTCTAGAATATTATAATGTTAATAAAAAGTTTATAATAATATAATGTTATTAGTCTATAATAATATAATGTTAATAAATAGTCTATATTAATATAATGTTAATTGTCTATAATAATATAATGTTAATAGTCTTTAATAATATAATGTTAATAAATAGTCTATAATAATATAATGTTAATAGTCTATAATAATATAATGTTAATAAATAGTCTATAATAATTTAATGTTAATAGTCTTTAATCATTTATGTTAATAAAAAGTATATAATAATAAAATGCTTATAAATAGTCTATAATAATATAATGTTAATAAATAAATAGTCTATAATAATATAATGTTAATAAATAGTCTATATTAATATAATGTTAATTGTCTATAATAATATAATGTTAATAGTCTTTAATAATATAATGTTAATAAATAGTCTATAATAATATAATGTTAATAGTCTATAATAATATAATGTTAATAAATAGTCTATAATAATTTAATGTTAATAGTCTTTAATCATTTATGTTAATAAAAAGTATATAATAATAAAATGCTTATAAATAGTCTATAATAATATAATGTTAATAAATAAATAGTCTATAATAATATAATGTTAATAAATAGTCAATAATAATATGATCTTATTAAAAAAGTCTATAATAATCTAATGTTAATAAAAAGTCTATAATATTATAATGTTAATAGTCTATTATAATATAATGTTAATAAAAAGTCTATAATAATATAATTGTAATAGTCTATAATAATATAATGTTAATAGTCTATAATACGGTAATATAATGTTAATAAATAGTCTATAATAATATAATGTTAATAGTCTATAATAATATAATGTTAATAAATAAATAGTCTATAATAATATAATGTTAATAGTCTATAATAATATAATGTTAATCAATAGTTATAATAATATAATGTTAATAGTCTATAAAAATATAATGTTAATAGTAATAATATTATTACATTACATTACATTCCAGTCATTTAGCAGACGCTTTTATCCAAAGCGACTAACAATAGTGTGTTTAACAAAGGAAGGTAAGAGAACATCTCGTCACCAGAAGTCAAAAGTGCATTTCATTCCTAACAAGTCTCCAAGAACTGAACCAGGGCTCAGGTAGAAGTACAACAAGGTAAAAGTACAATAAGTTGGCAAACAATATATAACAATAAAGAACAATATCCACCTAACAATCTACTCATATAATCAACTTAGTAAGATACTAGTAAAAGTGCTAAGAGGATGCGCTAGGAGGAAGGATCCAGTCGTGTTTCCTGAAGAGGTGAGTTTTCAACCTGCGGTGGAAGATGGGCAGAGACTCTGCAGTCCTGACCTCCATGGAGAGTTCATTCCACCACGTTGGGGCCAGGACTGAGAAGAGCCGTGACCGCGTAGATCGGCCCTCAGGGGCCCCTAAGCGAGGGGGCGGCCCAAAGTAGCAGAGAGAAGTGGACGGGCAGGGATGTAGGGCTTTACCATTGCCTGGAGATAGGATGGAGCTGTTCCTTTTACTGCCTTGTAGGCTAGCACCAAGATCTTGAACTGGATGGAGCAGCTACAGGTAGCCAGTGTAGAGTCCGAAGGAGGGTAGAGGTGTGGGAGAACTTGGGTCGGTTGAACACCAGGCGAGACACCCATCCCCTCAAGGGTGGAGAGGAGAATCTGGTGGTTCACAGTGTCGAATGCTGCAGACGGGTCCAGGAGTATCAGGACCAAGGAGAGAGAATTCGCTCTAGCAACATGGAGCGACTCTCTCACTGCCAGAAGGGCAGTTTCTGTTGAGTGACCCGCCTTGATCCAATAGGCAGTTCTGGTGGAGGTACAAGGACAATTGGTTAAAGACAGCATGGTCAAGAGGTTTGGATAAGAAGGGCAAAAGGGATACCGGTCTGTATTTCTTGAGTTCAGAGGGGTCAAGTCTTGAAAGCAGCGGGAAAGCATCCAGACGTCAGAGATGCGTTGATGATGTGTGTCAGGAAGGGCAGGAGTTCGGAGGCAGAGGGGAGGGAACTGGATCCAGAGAGCATGTGGTGGGGCGGCTGGATTTGATGAGGTGAAGAACATAACCTGTGGAGAGGGGAGAGAAATGGGTAAGGGAGGGATGTGGGAGAACATGGGTAGTTGAAGGAGGATCGGATATTGTTGACCTTCTTGTCAAAGAAGTTGGCAATTTTGGAACAGTAAAATGCAGCTTTGGCAGCTAAAAGAGACAAGGAGAAGTTAGACAGGAGCCCTTGAAGATGGAGATGGTCCGCTGGGGTTTTTCCTTTCTTCCACCTGCACTCCGCCTCTCTGAGGCTCCGCCTCTGTGTACACACTGAGTCCGACAACCAGGGGGCACGTGGAGTTGGACGTGCAGACCTGGAGATGAGGGGACAGAGAGTGTCCAGAGAGGAGGACAGGGTAGAGAGAAGAAGGTCAGTGGCAATATCAAGGGGTAGAACAGAGAACGAATCAGGAGGGAGGAGAGCAGAGAGAACAGAAGAGAGAGATCGACAGGGGTGTGCGGAGATTGCCACAGGTCGTCACCATCTGGGTAGGAGGAGAGTGTGAGGGGGGGAAGGGAGGAAGAGGGAGAAGGACATGAAGAAGTGGTCAGAAAGGTGGAGAGGAATTACTGAAAGGTTTACTGTATCGCAGTGTCTGGTGAAGATCCTTCACCAGACACTGGGCCGTGTGGTGGAAATCTACGTGAATAAGAAGGCAAATTATCAATCAATAAGAACTGTCACACATGAACTCAATTAAGTTTGAAGATTTATCAAGCAAGCGGAACACAATGAACAAATACAAGTAGACAAGTGGCCAAACAGACATATAGACAGACAGTCAGACAAACAGACAGACAAAGCTTTGTCGGGAGCCCCGAATCCTATGAGGTGAGGATAGGGAAGTCCACCGTAATGCTGGCACACGTATTTATCCTTCTTAGGACTGCCCCTAAGACACTGTCTTTCACTCCAATGATGCAAGTCTTGACCACCTGGCTCCACCACCCCATCTCACCTGGCTCCACCCCCATCTCCAGCACGGGAACAGAGGAACTCTCGTGCAGGCAGAGGAAGCCAGAGGTGTTGAACCAGGAGTGGCCAAGCCTTTGATCCAGCTCAATAGTTGTATGCCAACCCCCTTCAACAGCTGTAGGCTGCAATAGCCACTGTCCCCCGCTGTGAGATAAACATTACAGTTGGTCAAACAGGATAAGGACAAGACAAGACCCCTCAGGACAATAGACAAAAGGTGATAGGGAGAACTACATTTGCATTCTCTACTAGAACCCTGAGGTCAATAAACAGAGTGATAGAAGGGACAACATATGATTTTTCCATTACAGTCGGAAGATAATATTATAATTTTAATAGCCTATAATAATATAATGTTAATAGTCTATATTATAGACTATTAACATTATATTATTACAGACTATTGATTAACATTATATTATTATAGACTCTATAATAATATAATGTTAATAGTCTATATTATAGACTATTACCATTATATTATTATAGACTATTGATTAACATTATATTATTATAGACTCTATAATAATATAATGTTAAAAAATAGTCTAGAATGTTCTATGTTCTGAGTTATCAGTTCTTCTTTGAATTTATCAGTCGCGATTATCCCTGCACATCCCTACCCCTAACCCCTACCCCTAATCCCTAATCCCTAATCCCTAAACCCTAAACCCCTAACCCCCTTCAACCACCCTGGGCACCATCTCTTCTCCCCCCTACCGTCTGGTCGCCAAACCCCTAACTCCTGACCCCTAAACCCCTAACCCCTGACTCCTAACCCCTAAACCCAACCCTAACTCCTAACCCCTGACTCCTAACCCCTAAACCCAACCCTTACTCCTGACTCCTAACCCCTAAACCCAACCCTAACCCCTGACTCCTAACCCATAAACCCACTCAAATCAATATAATTATCGTAAAAATATTATTATCGGTATCTTATCGATATAATTATCTAATTGATATAATTATCATATTTATATAATTATGGGTAAGGTGTTGATATAATTATCGGTATGGTATTGATATAATTATCGGTATGGTATTGATATAATTATTGGTATGGTATTGATATAATTATGGTATTGATATAATTATAGTGTTGATGTAATTATAGTGTTGATGTAATTATCGATATTGATTTAATTATTGGTATGGTTTTGATATAATTATGGTTTTGACATAATTTTGGTATTGATATAATTATGGTGTTGATATATTTATCGGTATCACTAACAGGCGTGAGGACGGTGTCTTCCAGAGTGAGACTTTAAGTGTGAATTCACCTGAGAGCTTCATCAACACTCTGCTGGGGAAGCATCGAAGGTAGCTCCTTGTTAGCATGTCAGTGATAGCATGTCCCTGTTAGCATGTCAGTGTTAGCATGTCAGTGTTGGCATGTCAGTGTTGGCATGTCAGTGTTAGCATGTCTCTGTTAGCATGTCAGTGTTAGCAGGTCCCTGTTAGCAGGTCAGTGTTGGCATGTCCTTGTTAGCATGTCAGTGTTAGCATGCCACTCTTAGCATGTCTCTGTTAGCATGTCCCTTTAAGCATGGTGTATGTGCAGGGGTGAATGTGAGAAATAACCTTTATTTAACAATTCTTTATTATTTGTATTGAATAATATATTTAATAGGTATATTAAATAATATCACCCGTAGTAATGTGTACTTCTTGTTCCTCGGGGTCGCGGAGGTCGCGGGACGACGAGCGCCGTCAGCTGGGAGACATTGAGTTCTCAAACCGCTACGCCGCTTACCTGCGAGCTAAAGCTAAGCTCAGCTCAATCTGCACCTTCCTGCGCCGCATGCAAGCCGTCAAGAAGAGGTTCAACCACTTAACACCGCCACAGTTAAACCACTTTCACCACAGTTAAACCACTTTCACCACAGTTAAACCACTTTCACCACAGTTAAACCACTTTAACACCAGCTGAGTTAAACCACTTTTCTCTCTCCCTCTTCTTCTCTCCTCTCTCTCCTCTCTTCTCTCTCCTTTCTCCTCTCTCCTCTCTGCTCTCCTCTCTCCTTTCTCTTCTCTCTCCTCTCCTCTCCTCTATCTGCTCTCTCCTCTCTCTTCCCCACTCCTCTCCTCTCTTCTCTCTCCTTTCTCCTCTCTGCTCTCCTCTCCTTTCTCTTCTCTCTCCTCTCCTCTCCTCTCTTCTCTCTCCTTTCTCCTCTCTCCTCTCCTCTCTCTTCCCCACTCCTCTCCTCTCTTCTCTCTCCTTTCTCCTCTCTCCTCTCCTCTCTCTTCCCCACTCCTCTCCTCTCTTCTCTCTCCTTTCTCCTCTCTGCTCTCCTCTCTCCTTTCTCTTCTCTCTCCTCTCTGCTCTCTCCTCTCCTCTCTCCTTTCTCTTTTCTCTTCTCTCTCCTCTCCTCTCTCCTTTTCAGTGGTCTGGGAGGGGAGGAGGAGAAGGTTAATGAGCTGTTGGCTCAGTACAGGTGTCCCAGCGTCTTCACCTGGACCTCTGACCTTTAGGACATGACACACCTGAGGCCAAAAGTGGGCGGGACCAACGTTGACCTGGGCGAAAAGGGGCGGGGTCAGACAGGGGACCCCGATCAGGGTCACTACAGACTATTGAAGATGGTTTGTTACTGGTTACTAGATTAGAGATTTGTTAAGTATCAGGCTGGAGGTCATATTACAGTTTAGGTGTTCGGTTAGAGATGGTTAGTTTAGGTGTTAGGTTAGAGATGGTTAGTTTAGGTGTTAGGTTAGAGATGGTTAGTTTAGGTGTTAGGTTAGATAGGGTTAGTTTAGGTGTTAGGTTAGAGATGGTTAGTTTAGGTGTTAGGTTAGAGATGGTTAGTTTAAGTGTTAGGTTAGAGATGGTTAGTTTAGGTGTTAGGTTAGAGATGGTTAGTTTAGGTGTTAGGTTAGAGAGGGTTAGTTTAGGTGTTAGGTTAGAGATGGTTAGTTTAGGGGTTAGGTTAGAGATGGTTAGTTTAGGTGTTAGGTTAGAGAGGGTTAGTTTAGGTGTTAGGTTAGAGAGGGTTAGTTTAGGTGTTAGGTTAGAGATGGTTAGTTTAGGTGTTAGGTTAGAGATGGTTAGTTTAGGTGTTAGGTTAGAGAGGGTTAGTTTAGGTGTTAGGTTAGAGAGGGTTAGTTTAGGTGTTAGGTTAGAGATGGTTAGTTTAGGTGTTAGGTTAGAGAGGGTTAGTTTAGGTGTTAGGTTAGAGATGGTTAGGTTAGAGATGGTTAGTTTAGGTGTTAGGTTAGAGATGGTTAGTTTAGGTGTTAGGTTAGAGATGGTTAGTTTAGGTGTTAGGTTAGAGATGGTTAGGTTTAGAGATGGTTAGTTTAGGGTTAGGTTAGAGATGGTTAGTTTAGGTGTTAGGTTAGAGATGGTTAGTTTAGGGGTTAGGTTAGAGAGGGTTAGTTTAGGGTTAGTGTATTTGTGTCCTTTCTGTTTCTATGTATTTGTTGTGTACTTTGTTATGAATAAATAATATAATACTTTCACTTTTCCTGTGGATGTTTTAAATACTTTCACTTCCTGTTGTATTAAGGCCTCTCTCAACACGTTAATATACTTTATACATTTTTAAATATCTGTGGTCTATTGAACACCTTAAGATAAATAATAAACCTTTAAATATCTATTGCACACTCTTTTTAAATATCTGTGGTCTTCTGGCTGTATTGATGTACTGAAAGACATTACATGACATTACAGTCATTTAGCAGACACTTTTGTCCAAAGCGACCTACAACAGTGCGTTCAACAAAGGAAGGCAAGAGAACAACTCATCACCAGTCCTGACATCCGTGGGGAGTTCATTCCACCACTTTGGGGCCAGGACTGTGAGCCGTGACCGCGTAGATTGGCCCTCAGGGGCCCCTAAGCGAGGGGGAAAGCAGATGCCCGAAGTAGCAGAGAGAAAATGCCAAATCCTCCTGATGTTGTAGAGGAGGAATCTGCAGGAGCGTGTCACCGATGAAATGTTTGCAGAGAACGACAGTTGGTCATCCAGGGTCACACCCTGATTCCTTGCAGTCCTAGTAGGTGTCAACACAGCATCATCAATGGTGACAGCCAGGTCTTGGTGTGGATAGCCCTTTGCAGGTAAGAACACTAGCTCAGTCTTGTCCTGGTTGTGCTTTAGGTGGTGCATCGTCATCCAATCAGAGATGTCTGCTAAGCATGCGGCAATGCTTGTTTCCACTTGCGTGTCAGAGGGGGAATCGACAGGACCAGTTGGGTGTCGTATAGCCTACCACTGCTATACGACACCCAACTGGTCCTGTCGATTCGGGTAGGATGAGTCATGGGAGTGGATAACAGGACCAATGGACGTTGTGTAGAGGGAGAAGAGAAGAGGACCCAGGACCGATCCTTGTGGAACCCCAGTAGTCAGTCTGCGTGGTTCTGACACAGACCCTCCCAGTGCGACCTGGTAGTAGCGACCCGTCAGGTAGGATGCAAACAAGGAGAGAGCAGAGCCCGAGACACCCATCCAGAGTTCAGAGGGTTGGTTTCTTCAGGAGGGGGGTGACTCTGGCAGTCTTGAAAGCAGCGGGAAAGCATCCAGACGTCAGAGATGCGTTGATGATGACGGAGAAGGGAGGAGCTGGGGGGAGGGGGAGGGAGGAGGGAGGAGCTGGGGGGAGGGGGAGGGGGACGGAGTAGGGAGGAGCTGGGGGGAGGGGGAGGGAGGTGCTGGGGGGAGGGGGATGGAGGAGGGAGGAGCTGGGGGGAGGGGGACGGAGGAGGGAGGAGCTGGGGGGAGGAGGGAGGAGCTGGGGGGAGGGACGAGGGAGGAGCTGGGGGGAGGGGACGGAGGAGGGAGGAGCTGGGGGGAGGAGGGAGGAGGGAGGAGCTGGGGGAGGGGGACGGAGGAGGGAGGAGCTGGGGGGAGGGGGAGGGAGGAGCTGGGGGGAGGGGGAGGGAGGAGGGAGGAGCTGGGGGGAGGGGGAGGGGGACGGAGGAGGGAGGAGCTGGGGGGAGGGGGAGGGGGACGGAGGAGGGAGGAGCTGGGGGGAGGGGGACGGAGGAGGGAGGAGCTGGGGGGAGGGGGAGGGAGGAGGGAGGAGCTGGGGGGAGGGGGAGGGAGGAGCTGGGGGGAGGGGGACGGAGGAGGGAGGAGCTGGGGGGAGGGGGAGGGGGAGGGAGGAGGGAGGAAAAAGTATCAAACCGTTTTTTAGGAAGAAAGAGAAAGAGCTGAAAGAGACGAGAAGTTTGAAAATGAGCATGAAAATGAAGACGGTCCTCTGGGGTTTTTCCTTTCTTCCACCTGCACTCCGCCTCTCTGAGGCTCCGCCTCGAGTCCGACCACCAGGGGGCACATGGAGTTAGACGTGCAGACCTGGAGGTCTGGAAAACGACCAAATTCAACCATTTGGTGTGTTCTGTATGTAGTTAGTAGTACTACATCCATGTGGTCTACTAGGTAGTACATGTAGTAGTAATACTACATGCAGTACTAGTTTATCATACACACAGAAGGATTACTTTTCATCATTTGAATCAGGATTGACATGACGACTACAAATATTCCGATTTTAGGCGAGACGAGGTGTGTCTGAATCACACACCTGCAGTTGGTTTCAAACAAACAGCTGGCGGATTAATTCAACCTGTTACTAACTATTAAGGCTTGTCAATCTATTAATATTAGTCTTCACACTCAGTTCAGAAAGACTCCTTACAGCATGTGTGGCAGCAGAAGGACCCAGAGCTGTGTTCGCTCATCAGCAAGGAGTGACGACGTGTTAAATCATGACGTCACTAACGAAGTCACTACGAAGACACGATCAAGGCTTTGTTGCCTTGCTTGTATCGCCTTGTTTTCGTTCTGTTGGATGCAGATGTTTTGATTCTGGTCATTAATTGTGTGTTAAACCCGGCAAACCAAATGTCCTCCTTGAGGGACAAACATTCACTGGAAGTTGAGGAACCGTTTTGTTCTCCATGTTGAAGGGTGCAGGCGTGTCTGGGCCTCCAGGGGGAGCTGTTACTCTGGTCCGGACCTCCTGTCTCCCCTCCTGTCTCCCCTCCCGTCTCCCCTCCCTACCGGACCACATTCCCTGCGTCCTGCTGGTCCCACAGACACCCGCCTGGAGACGAGTCCTCGGACTGGTCTCTCAACACGACGTCTGGTCTGAGGTCGGGATCTTAACTGGAAACTTGAGTAGTAAAGTCAGATACTACTTAATATACTACTCAAAATCTTGAATGTTGGACTAAAAATACTACTAAATATACTACTAAATACTACTGACGATACTACTAAATATACTTCTAAACATACTACTTAATATACTACTAAATATTATACTAAATATACTACTAAAGATACTACTTAATATTAATTACTACTAATTATACAAGATACTCCCAAACCTAGTAGTAAACGTCCTCCTCAGTCGACCATGGGAGTCCCCCGCTAGTCGGGATGCTGCTGCCGGTGCTTCTGTGTCTGGTCGCTCCGCTGCAGCGCGCCGACTCCCCGGGGCGTCACGACGCGGCCCCGGGGGAGCGGAGCGGAGGCGGCCGGGGACCTCTCCCGGGCGACGTGCCTGCTGCTGCCATGGTAATGAGGAGAGACGAGAGACGTCTCCCCCGGTATACCGACACACAGAACGCCATACAGACGAGATACCAACCGAGAACCCGGAGAGACGCGGGACACGCGGCAAAGCGCGACAGAAGAAGTGAAAGCACCCGGTCTGGTCTTGACGGGAGGGCACCGCCGCTGCCTCGGCCCTTGGGTCAGGATCGGACGGACGGCCCGGTCCTCTATGAGGACTTCACTCCGCCGGACCTCAGCGGCCTGACGCCGTCGGTCCCCGGGAGCCGCCGACCGAGAGAGAAGCGCGTAAAGAACCCCTTCTACCCGCTGAGCGCGGAGGCGTGCGGGGCTTATGCCGTGATGGCGGCCGCCGGCCTCCTGTTCTCGGTGGGGATCCTGGGGAACATGTCGCTCATGTGTCTCGTGTGTCACAACTACCACCTGAGGAGCATCTCCAACCACCTGCTGGCCAACCTGGCCTTCTGCGACTTCCTGGTCCTCTTCTTCTGCCTGCCACTCGTCACCTTCCAGCAGCTCACCAACATCTGGCTGCTAGGGGAGCTGTCCTGTAGGGTGGTGCCCTACCTGGAGGTAGGTATTATACTGGCTTCTACTGGCTTCTACTGTATTATACTGTCTTCTACTGGCTTCTACTGTCTTCTACTGGCTTCTACTGGCTTCTAGTCAAGTCAAGTTAATTGTCACTTCACAGTTTACACAAGTATAAAGCAGTGAGTGAAAATCCTATGTGCAATACCCGACGACAGACAGCAGTTATAAAAATAAGATAAAATAAAATAAAAACAGAATAGAATAAAATAAGTTAAAGAAAGTACGAAACTGTATAAAGTTAAATATATAAAATAAAAATGCAATTTATAAAATGCAATATATCGACACAGAAAAAGAGCAATATGTATATATAAATCAATGTAATAAAATATACAATGTTATATGCTATAGGCCCTTGTTCAGCAGCCTGATGGCCTGACTGTGAAGCTGTCTGAGTCTATTTGATACCACTTGATACTGAGGTATCGCCTGGCTGACGGTGACAGGGAGGACAGTTGGTGGCTGGGGTGGGCATTGTCTTTTATGATGCGTTTGGCCTCTTCTACTTCTGCTGACTTCTACTGTATTATATTGTATTATACTGTCTTCTACTGTCTTCTACTGTCTTCTGCTGTCTTCTACTGGCTTCTACTGGCTTCTACTGGCTTCTATTGTCTTCTACTGGCTTCTACGGTCTTCTACTGTCTTCTACTGGCTTCTACTGTCTTATACTGGCTTCTATTGTCTTCTACTGGCTTCTATTGTATTCTACTGGCTTCTACTGGTTTCTACGGTCTTCTACTGTCTTCTACTGGCTTCTATTGTCTTCTACTGGCTTCTATTGTCTTCTACTGTCTTCTACTGTCTTCTACTGGCTTCTACTGTCTTATACTGGCTTCTACTGGCTTGTACTGTCTTCTACTGTAACTAACTTTTACCTGGAGGTAGGTTACTCTACCGTCTTCTATTGTGTATATATATATATATATAATATATATATATTTGTGCTGTCAATAGATCAAAATAATTAATCGGATTAATCACAATACAATTCTGTGATTAATCAGATAAATATAATTTATAATAGTAACATAATAGTATTTTTAGTTTTTCTGAGGAAAAAGGTCTCAGTTCTTAGTATTGCCCAAAACATCGATAATAAGATTAATATTAAGCAGACAACTGCATAAATAAGCTGTTAGAAAATAATGTCTGCAACAAAGTGAACATAAAAAGCTTGAAACAGAAACATCTCAAGCAAATTAATGTTGCAACAAGTAGACCACTTTAAGAAACTGTATAATGTGCGCTATCCAGGGCATATTCTCACAGGAAGGTTCTTTGCTGCCGCAATCATATTGTGAGCTCGATGTGTTAAAGTGAAACGTTCCGCCCAGCGCTCCTTGGTGCTCCTCATCATCCTGTTGGTTTAACGTCACACTGAGGAGCCTCTCAGGTCATTACCAGGAGAACACTGAGGGAGGATCCTCTCAGGTGAACACTGAGGGAGGAGCCTCTCAGTTCATTACCAGGTGAACACTGAGGGAGGAGCCTCTCAGGTGAACACTGAGGGAGGAGCCTCTCAGCTCATTACCAGGAGAACACTGAGGGAGGAGCCTCTCAGCTCATTACCAGGTGAACACTGAGGGAGGAGCCTCTCAGCTCATTACCAGGAGAACACTGAGGGAGGAGCCTCTCAGGTGAACACTGAGGGAGGAGCCTCTCAGCTCATTACCAGGAGAACACTGAGGGAGGAGCCTCTCAGCTCATTACCAGGTGAACACTGAGGGAGGAGCCTCTCAGCTCATTACCAGGTGAACACTGAGGGAGGAGCCTCTCAGCTCATTACCAGGTGAACACTGAGGGAGGAGCCTCTCAGCTCATTACCAGGTGAACACTGAGGGAGGAGCCTCTCAGCTCATTACCAGGTGAACACTGAGGGAGGAGACTCTCAGCTCATTACCAGGTGAACACTGAGGGAGGAGCCTCTCAGCTCATTACCAGGTGAACACTGACGGAGGAGCCTCTCAGTTCATTACCAGGTGAACACTGAGGGAGGAGCCTCTCAGCTCATTACCAGGAGAACACTGAGGGAGGAGCCTCTCAGCTCATTACCAGGTGAACACTGAGGGAGGAGCCTCTCAGCTCATTACCAGGTGAACACTGAGGGAGGAGCCTCTCAGTTCATTACCAGGTGAACACTGAGGGAGGAGCCTCTCAGTTCATTACCAGGTGAACACTGAGGGAGGAGCCTCTCAGCTCATTACCAGGTGAACACTGAGGGAGGAGCCTCTCAGTTCATTACCAGGTGAACACTGAGGGAGGAGCCTCTCAGCTCATTACCAGGTGAACACTGAGGGAGGAGCCTCTCAGTTCATTACCAGGTGAACACTGAGGGAGGAGCCTCTCAGTTCATTACCAGGTGAACACTGAGGGAGGAGCCTCTCAGCTCATTACCAGGTGAACACTGAGGGAGGAGCCTCTCAGTTCATTACCAGGTGAACACTGAGGGAGGAGCCTCTCAGCTCATTACCAGGTGAACACTGAGGGAGGAGCCTCTCAGCTCATCACCAGGTGAACACTGAGGGAGGAGCCTCTCAGCTCATTACCAGGTGAACACTGAGGGAGGAGCCTCTCAGCTCATTACCAGGTGAACACTGAGGGAGGAGCCTCTCAGTTCATTACCAGGTGAACACTGAGGGAGGAGCCGTCTAAACCGGATACTATGATTAATTAGAGTTAAAAAAAATAATGTGCGTTAAAGTCTCGATGAATCACATGTGTGATTAATCACAACTTTGACAGCCCTAATATATATATATATATATATATATATATATATATATATACCAAAGAAGATCACTTGCAGGTTCTGAAGAGCTTTTTGTCAGGGCTGGGTGTAGGTGGGACCCAAAAACAGAGTGAACAGAAGCCAGGTAGAACAGGTGTTTTAATGATCGGTGCACAGGCCAATTAATACGAGCAAAGGCAGAGGTACAGACAGGGTAAAATCCAAAAACGTGGTCAAGGCAAGCAGAGGGCAGTAACAGGTTATTGAGGGTTGAGGCAGAGGTACAAAAACGCAAGGCAAAAACAAGTGGTTATCCAGGCGATGGTCAAAACACAGTGGATCAATAAACAGAACACAATACGTGAAACTTAGCTTGATGCAGATGTGAGGCTTTTCCGAAAATCAGGGTGATAATCCAGCAATGAGTAACAATTGGTAAATGAAGTGTGATTGAGAACTAGTGGCATTCGGAACGAAGTTGTGACATCGTGGATCCAGGAAGCCCGCGGAAAACCAGGACTAGGAGCGGGAAGAGCTGGGTTGGACCGTGACACTTTTATTCCCTGTGTGAACCAAACCAAAACACACGGGACATCTAGTGTCTGACTGGGGAACTCATACTGATAAAAGTGTACACACTATTATTAATCAGGTGATAATCTGGTGAGGCCGGCCATGGGACTGGTCATGAACCTTCTATCCTAACCGGCCCCAGGAATGCCCTCATCCGCCCTCAGCGCGGACAGGCTGCCATGGCCTCCGTCTTGTCTACCTGGGGGGAACCTGCAGTGTGGTACCCCAGATACCGTACCTCCCTCCGTCGCTCACTTCTTTGAGTTAGCCGTGAGCCCAGCACACCTCAGGGATTTGAGATATGCTTCTGCCAGGTGTCACTGTGAATAATAACATCATCCAGGTAGGCTCAACACACCATCCACGAGGTACTGGAATGTGGCTGGAGGTGGAGAAAGACAAGACAAGGGAATCTGACAGCAGTATGCATCAGACTGTGACACACTATTCACTTTGGGGTGAATGCAGAAGCCAACAGACCCATAGGACTTGCGCACAAGCACGACGGGTGACTCTCTTCTACTACCCCCATTTCCAGCATCTCAAGTTGCGCTCATATTCAGGTCATCTATATGGACGCCTTAATGCAGTGATCCATGAGCCAAGTACGGCAGAGAAGACCACAACATGTTGCTGTAACTCAGCGACCTCGGCTGCCTGATGTGGAGAAGGTGTTCCTCACAGGGGCCCGGGGGGGATGGGGTCCAGTTTGTGATTTCCGGTCCCAGCTCACAATCCTGAAGTACTGTTGTTGCCAGGGCAACCAAGGGTACCTCTTTCGAGAGTTTTTAGGAAATTTCAGTAATAGATCTGTGCCCCCCCTATCTCTATCTTCTTAGTCGACATCCCAACCCGCCGTGTGACCACTAAAGGTCCTTGCCACATTTACCTCTGTTGTAGCTGCTAACATTCCTGTTGAGCTCTGGTTCCTGATGAACTCTGGTTTCTGATGAACTCTGGTTTCTGATCAAATCTGGTTCCTGGGGAACTCTGGTTTCTGGTGAACTCTGGTTCCTGATAAATTCTGGTTCCTGGTGAACTCTGGTTCCTGGTGAACTCTGTTGAAAGCCGGGGGCTAGTGCAAAGCAACAAGCTATTCATGGGATCCATGGGAAGGGGTGGGGGGAGCGGCCTGGGTCTGGAGGACGGCCCAGGTCCAGCAGTTTCTTCCTGGTGGTGCGAGTGAGGGTGGGCCACATCCCGTGGGATGATTCCAGAGGAAGCTCTCCAGGGACACCGGCCGGAGCCAGCTCCGGCAGTCGGTCCCTAGGCTCCGTCCACCTGGCGGCAGTATAGCTCAGGAGGTACAGAGGTTGCCTCACAACCGGAAGGTTGCTGGTTCGATCCCCTGGCTCCTCATAGCAAAATAACTGTGGAGGTGGATCGGTGAACGGTTGGAGCACAGGCGGGTTCTGAAGAACCAAAACACCCGGGTTGGACAGGGGAGTAATAGAGGAGAGTAAAAATATTGATCAGGGTATGATAAGGTGAACATATATTGATAAGGTGAAAATATTGATCAGGTTATGATTAGGTGAATATACTGATCAGGTTTATCAGTTATGAGTAGGTGAACATATTGATCAGGTAAATCAGTTATGATATAGTGAACATATTGATCAGGTTAATCAGTTATGTAAGGTGAACATATTGATCAGGTTATGATGAGGTGAACATATTTTTTAGGTTATGATAAGGTGAACATATTGATAAGGTTATGATAAGGTAAACATATTAATCAGGTTATGGTAAGGTGAACATATTGATCAGGTTATGATAAGGTGAACATATTGATCAGGTTATGATGATGTCAATATATTGATCAGGTTATGATAATGTCAACATATTGATCAGGTTAATCAGGTCATGTGTGTGCTCTTCAGGTGGCGTCTCTGGGGGTCACGACCTTCACGCTGTGTGCTCTGTGTATCGACCGGCTCCGTTGCTCCGTCAGCCTCCAGACCTTCCAGCCGGTGGAGAACCCAGCCTCCACCGCCGCCAAGCTAGCCGTCATCTGGGTGGGGGCACTGCTGCTGGCGCTGCCCGAGTTGCTGCTCCGCCAGCTGCTGACGGAGGAGGGCGGCGAGCGCTGCGTGGTTCTGGTCTCCACCCGACTCCCCGACAGCCTGTATGTCCTGGGCCTGACCTACGACGGGGCCCGTCTCTGGTGGAGCTTCGGCTGCTACTTCTGCCTCCCCGCCCTCTTCACCATCTGCTGCTCGCTGGCCACCGCACGCCGCCTGCAGCGGGCGGAGCAAACCATCTCCCGCGGCGACGACTGCGTCAGGAACAGGAAGAGTCTCGGCGAGGAGAGCCAGATGAACCGCACCTTGGTGGCGTTGGCCATCCTCTACGGCTTCTGCTCCGTCCCTGAGAACATCTGCAACGTGTTGAATGCCTACATGGCGTCTGCCGTCTCCGGGACGACGGCCGACGCCCTCCACCTGCTCGGTCAGATGCTGCTGTTTTGTAAGTCGGCCGCCGCCCCCCCCCTGCTGTTCTCCGCCTGGCGTCCACTTCGCCGCGCGGCCGGAGAGTGCTGCTGCTGCTGCTGGGACCACTGTTCGGACCACGACCGTGACCACGCCCCTGACTGTGACCACGCCCCCGACTGTGACCACGCCTCTGACTCTGACCACGCCCCCGACCGTGACCACGCCCCCGACCGTGACCACGCCCCCGATCGTGAACACACCTCCGATCTGGACCGCAACCGCTACCATCTGGAGCTCTTGCCCCTCCCCTCCCCCCACTGCGTACGTTACACTGCCGCTGACATGCACTGCTGAGGTCACAGGGTCATAAGGTCAAAGGTTAGACGAGCAGGAAGTTGGTATGGACTCATGGTCTTTCTTTTAGTTGTTTATTTGTACTTTGCTCCTAAATATGATTCAAGATGAATGCTTCCTCCCCATTCCCTGAACACTCGAGTTGTAGATATCAGTATTGTTGTATTAACTCACCAGTGTTCACAATTTGCACATTTATTTAGCTAAGGTTAGTGATTCTGTTTTTATTCAATGTGTTGTTTATTTCTGTTGTCTATGGGAGGATTGAAGCGTTTCTTCTTACCTGCGATATTTAAAGAAATACACAAGAATTAGTGAGTTACTGTCACTTTAATAAAGACAAATAAAGACACATTCAACCAGACTCTAATCAGTCTGACTGGGGCCAGGTGAGGCTGCTTTAACCAGACTCTAATCAGTCGGACTGGGGCCAGGTGAGGCTGCTTCAACCAGACTCTAATCAGTCTGACTCAGGCCAGGTGAGGCTGCTTCATCCAGACTCTAATCAGTCTGACTGGGGCCAGATGAGGCTGCTTCAACCAGACTCTAATCAGGACTCACTGGAGGGAATGGAACCTGCGACCGTGAGCAGTGATGGGGTACGTGGTACAACTGGTGCAACAGAACAGTTTTTCTGAATTATTCTGAATTCCAGAAGTGGGCAGTAGTTCTTTGTTTTTCCATGCCATGAATATAAATAAGCGTTGACTATAACAATAACACCTTAATGAATATTCATAACTCATTATCATAATCTCCAAATGTCTTCAACAGAGCTATCAGTGTTTGTCTTCTATCTTTAGCTGCTTAGCTATCCTGCTAACCAGTTAGCTAACCTGAGATATGGTTATCTACCCTGCCATCTAGTTAGCAATCCTGCTATCCAGTTTAAAATCTTGTTAACCAGTTAGCCTATTAGCCAGTTAGCCATCCTGCTATCCAGTTGGCCTGCTAGCCTAGCTATCCTGCTGACTAAATCACTAACCTGCCATCCAGCTACCATGCTAACCAGTTATCCTGCTATCCAGCTAACCGATTAGCTAACCTGCTATTCAGTTAGCTTGCTAACGAGTGAGCCAGCTATCCAGTGAACCAGCTAGCCTGCTAGTAACCAGCTAGCCTGGGTAGAGCTCTAGCTGTGTGTGATAAAGCTAGCTGTGTGTGGAGGATAAGGGCTGTATTGTCTCTCCTCAGCTCTTTGTTTGGATGGTTTCTGGGTCAGCGCCTGGGATTCAAACCCTCGACCCGGCCCCCCCCCCCCCCCACCCGTCTGGTTGATATAACAGAAATGAATAACAGTTTGTTAAGTTAGGGTTACTATTACCACTGATAGAGCAAGGCATTTGGGGTTCTCTCTCTCTCTCTCTCTGATGTTTCTAGGCTGACAGTCCAACCAGATCTACAGAGAGAGAGAGAGAGAGAGAGAGAGAGAGAGAGAGAGAGAGAGAGAGAGAGAGAGAGAGAGAGAGAGAGAGAGAGAGAGAGAGAGAGAGAGAGAGAGAGAGAGAGAGAGAGAGAGAGAGAGAGAGAGAGAGAGAGAGAGAGAGAGAGAGAGAGAGAGAGAGAGAGAGAGAGAGAGAGAGAGAGACTCACTCCACTGTTGTCACACTACCTCTTTTGTTTCTGCCATCATGGCGTCCATTTTGAAACCATTTCTAAGAACTAATGACCAAAAGTACAGCGATGGATACGATTAATCTAGAACAGACCATCACTGATATGGTCACACACGTTTTGTTGAGTTGTGGCAAGGCATAAACACTGCAGGGTTAGGGGCATATATATATATATCTATATATGTATATATATGTTTGTGTGTGTGTGTGGATATAATTAAAATGGGTGAACTCCTGACTTTAAATGGACTGCCTTTTATATAGATATAAAAATATATAGCGCTTTTATCCAAAGCGCTTTACAAGTCATGCCTCACATTCACTCATTCATCCACCGAGGGCGGAGTCAGCCATCAAGGAGACCGCCAGCAGGTCAGGAGCAGTTAGGGTTAGGGGGTCTTGCTCAAGGACACCTCCACAGGTTTTTGCTAGGAGGAGCCAGCAACCTTCCTGTTATGAGGCGACGGCTCTACCTCCCTGAGCTACTTACTAAAACTTACTAAGACTACTTTTAATTGTAACTTAATATTTTCACAGTTTTATTGTATTCTACAATTGTCTAATTAGTATGAAATTAATGTGACTCATTAACTCAGCAGCACTGACGCCCTCTGGTGGCCGACATGTGAACAGACCAAACAATCAATACTGAGCTTTAATAACATCTGAGAACAAGAATAATAATTATATGAGCTTATATTATATGACATTATTAGATATTATATTAACACAAGTATTTATCAGGTTAGTGTGTAATACAGTATAACAAAGTATTTTTCTGGTTAGTGTGTAATAGAGTATAATAAAGTATTTATCAGGTTAGTGTGTATTACAGTATAATTAAGTATTTTTCTGGTTAGTGTGTAATAGAGTATAATAAAGTATTTATCAGGTTAGTGTGTATTACAGTATAATTAAGTATTTTTCTGGTTAGTGTGTAATAGAGTATAATAAAGTATTTATCAGGTTAGTGTGTATTACAGTATAATTAAGTATTTTTCTGGTTAGTGTGTGATACAGTATAATTAAGTATTTATCAGGTTAGTGTGTATTACAGTATAATTAAGTATTTATCAGGTTAGTGTGTATTACAGTATAATTAAGTATTTTTCTGGTTAGTGTGTATTACAGTATAATAAAGTATTTATCAGGTTAGTGTGTAATACGGTATAATAAAGTATTTATTGGGTTAGTGGGTAAATGTTGTACAGGTTAGCATCACAGTGGTGACCAAAAGGTGGAGTTGGTAGTGATGGTGCTTTAGGGCGAGGCCAGCGTTCCTATTCACTTCCTGTGTGACGTAGTTGATGGTGCTTGGCTTGTAGCACGGTGTGGTGGAGTAACACAAGCAGGTGAAGCGCTGGTCGAACTCGTCCACATCCTGCTGGCTCAGACCCCCCCTCACCATCAGCCGGGCCCCATGGCGGGGCCGGTCCAGGGAGTAGCGTCCAGGGTCCAGGTGGAGGTAGTGGTCGCTATCCCAGTGCTTCCTCACACAGCGGCCCGCCCCCCCACATAGAGCCTGGCTGCAGAGGTGGGCCGCCGTGGACACATTGACCAGGTACGGGTTCATGACGTGGTCCAGGTGTTGCATGGCATCCACACAGGAGTCCTATGGGGTCAGGATATAGGTCTGACTCATTGGCTTCAGCAAGGACCAGCAAGGTTCTCTCGGACCAGCTAGGACCGTCAAGGACCAGCTAGGACTGTCTAGGACCCTCTAGGACCAGCTAGGACCGTCAAGGACCAGCTAGGTTCTCTTGGACCAGCTAGGACCGTCAAGGACCAGCAAGGTTCTCTCGGACCAGCTAGGACCGTCAAGGACCAGCTAGGAATGTCTAGGACCGTCTAGGACCAGCTAGGACCGTCAAGGACCAGCTAGGTTCTCTTGGACCAGCTAGGACCGTCAAGGACCAGCTAGGTTCTCTCGGACCAGCTAGGACCGTCTAGGACCAACTAGGATCGTCAAGGACGAGCTAGGACTGTCTAGGACCAGCTGGGACCGTCTAGGACCAGCTAGGACCATCTAGGACCATCTGGGACCAGCTAGGACCGTCTAGGACCATCTACTACCAGCTGGGACTGTCTAGGACAAGCTGGGACCGTCTAGGACCATCTAGGTTCTATGGTGTGTGTGTGTGTGTGTGTGTGTGTATGGGTGTACCTCATCTTCACACACGTCCATGTCCCCCCAGGAGATCACCCCAGCAGCTCCGAGGGCGGCCGCCTCTCCGATGGTGTTGACCAGGTCGTCCTGGCAACCACACACACAAGTACACACATTATTTATATCAATGAATATAATAATATAACATAATATCAAATAAAATAACCCTACCATACATATATGCATTAAGGTAACTACAATAAAATGGACACTACAATACTTGCTATTCTGTCATTAGCTAGCTGTATTGTATTGTGAGCTAGCTGGGCGGCTACAGTGGCGCCTCACCTCTGACAGGTAGATATTCACGCTGTTCTTAAAGACCGGCCGGATGTAGGCGTAGATGGGGGTTGAGTAGCTAGGGTCGGCCAGGCGGGACACCCTCACCGCCTCCTGGATGCGGTGGCGGACGAATCGACGCGCCTGTGGTGCCGCGCGTAGCACTAGCTCCAGGTAGATTGAGGGGAAGAGAGCGGTGGACTCCTTCCAGAGCCACAGCAGCCTTTCGTTCCTCTGCTGCTCCAGGTCTGGACAAACCCCGCTATAACCCTCCATGTCTTGGTTGTAGTCATAATTGTAGCAGTCGGGGTACAGGTAGAACCCCCACAACCGGCTGCCTCTCAGGTGCTTCCCGATCCGCAGTGAACGCAGGAAGTACTTTTTGGCGGCGTGTTCGAACGCCAGCTCGGCCCGGTCCTCCACCTGGTCTTGACTGAGCTCGGGGTACTTCTGCTTCATGGTTTCTATGGAGATCTGCTGGTAGATATGCTTGCTGCCCCAGTTTCGGACCCACTGAGGCCGCCAATCCTCGAAGTCCAGCACGGCGAGTCCAGGCGTGTTATCAGGGATGTAAAAGAGGATGTCTCTCTCAGCCTCTTCGTGGTGCACATCCAGGTCCACAAGCTGGGGAAGACCCTCATCGTGCAGCTCCCCTGTGTCCTCATCCACATAGGGGAAGAGGCCGAAGCGGTCGGTGTAGAAGATGGAGATGGTCTGGTTGGTGACGCTCTTCAATGTGCTGCTCACCACCTGGAAGTAAGAGAGGTCCAGGTGCACACCAAAGCGCTGGTTGCAGAGCTCCGTTGGGGCGTTCCACAGAAACATGAAGGGATGCTGGGGGTACAGAGGAGGGAGGGTCCGGGGGTCTGAACGGCCGACACCCAGCAGCGACAGTACGGCCAGGAAGTGTAAAAAATGCTGCTTCCTGTAGAGCTCCATGTCAACAACACAGGGTCTGTTTTTTTTGGAAAGATAAAGAATAATTTGTCTATTGTCCCTAAGTTCCCCACATGTATATGAGAAACTCTGAACCCCATAAAATCCTTCTGAATAAAATGTTAAAGATTAATTCTGTGTAATCTGTAATTCTAATCATACCAACAAACATGCTGTGTACATCTCATCAGTATGTTTTCCTTTCTGTATATCCTATCCAAAACTCTTGAACGTGCTGTCTTTGTACCTCTAGAACTGCCTCTTGGACCCCCACCAATCTGGTTTCTAGGCGGGTCACTCGACAGAAACTGCCCTTCTGGCAGTAACAGAGTCGCTCCATGTTATTAGAGCAAACTCTCTCTCCTCGGTCCTGATACTCCTGGACCTGTCGGCAGCATTCAACACTGTGAACCACCAGATTCTCCTCTCCACCCTTGAGGGAATGGGGTTCTCAGGCTCTGCTCTTTCCTTATTTGCATCCTACCTGAAGGGTCGCTCCTACCGGGGGCCACTGAGTCTAAATGTGGAGGATTGAATCCTCTTTATTGGTCACATACATGTACATACACAGTGAAATTAGTTTCTCTGCATTACACCCATCCTAATATTAGGAGCAGTGAACCGACAACCTTCTTTTCCCAAGCCCCTCAAGTCCCTACTGACTAAGCTACTGCTGCCCCTCTTTGTCAGAACCATGCAGACAGACTACTGGTGTTCCACAAGGTCTGGGTCCTCTTCTCTTCTCCCTCTACACAACGTCCCTTGGTTCTGTTATCCACTCCCATGACTTATCCCACCACTGCTATGCTGACGACACACAACTGGTCTTGTCGATTCCCCCCTCTGACACGCAAGTTGAAAAATGCATTTCCACGTGCTTAGCAGACATCTGGAAGTGGATGTCAATGCACCACCTAACCAGCTCAACCTGGACAAGACTGAGCTAGTGTTCTTCCCGGCAAAGGGCTGTCCGCACCGAGACCTGGCTGTCACCATTGATGATGCTGTGGTGACACCTACTCGGACCGCAAGGAATCTGGGTGTGACCCTGGATGACATTCATGGCAAACATCGCATCTGTGACACGCTCCTGCAGATTCCTCTACAACATCAGGAGGATTCGGCCTTTTCTCACTGAAAGGCTGCGCAGGTGCTCATCCAGGCTCTTGTCATCTCCCGTCTGAACTACTGCAACTCCCTCCTTGCTGCTCTGCCATCAGATCCCTGGAGCTCATTCAGAAAGCTGCAGCTCGCCTGGTGTTCAACGAACCCAAGTTCTCCCACACATCTACCCTCCTTCGGTCTCTACACTGTCTCCCTGTAGCTGCTCCATCCAGTTCAAGACCCTTGTGATATCCTGCAAGGCAGTGAAAGGAACTTTCAACTTTTTTTTCTTTTAACTGTAACAGGTGACGGTGAAAACTAACAGGTAACAGGTGATAACTAACAGGTGACAGTTGATAACTGTAACAGGTGACAGGTGATAACTGTAACAGGTGACAGGTGATAACTGTAACAGGTGAGGTGATAACTGTAACAGGTGAGGTGATAACTATAACAGGTGACGGGTGACTGTAACATAATTGGATGTTCTTTGAAAGGCATAAATGATTTCTTCCATAGACTAGTATTTTCTTCAATGTTTTGCTGGATTTTTTGGGAATTGTTTGTATATAATGGAATTTTTGTATATTGTATATTTATTGATTTGCCGTGGCAAAACCAAAGACACAGGAAAACAGCAAATAATAAATCCATTGATTGTGAATGGATTCAGTCTTCTGTTTCAGGGTCTCATGTTGATTGGTTTTCTCTGAAGGGAGGCCCACTGTCTGGGACTCCACCCCACCCCATCATTTTGAATGCAGTCTTTTTTCATTTGATTTGAAGGTTCAGAATATATGAATATATAATACAGAATATATGACGCTCAGGTGGTCAACCTTCTCCAGCCCAGGGACTCCCTGGTGGTGGATTGAGAAACAGCGCAGGGACCCCTATATATGTTTCAATAAAATGCTGTTGCATTTTATCCCAGGCCTATAGGCCTTATAATATTTTATAATGCCTTACTAACTTCTTAATATATCCAGCTTTGATGCTTAGTTATAAGCCATGTCGATAGAATTCAAATCAATGCATCAGGCTGTATGGTTTCCACTGTACGATGTCCTGGTGTGAGGCAGGATGGTGAGGCCCGGTCTATCTAGGACCTGGACCGGTCTATCTAGGACCTGGACCGGTCTATCTAGGACCTGGACCGGTCTATCTAGGACCTGGACTCTGTGTGGACCAAACACTGACTTGAAGGTGAAATGTGGGGGGACGGTGACGGTTTCTGCATGAATCCCATTTGTGGACCCATTGAAGTACCTGCAGTACAAACCCCTAGTTGAAGTCAAGTCAAGTCAAGTCAAGTTTATTGTCACTTCACAGTTTACACAAGTATAAAGCAGTGATGTGAAAATCTTATGTGCAATACCCGACGACAGACAGCAGTTATAAAAATAAGATAAAAAATAGATAAAAATTGAATAAAAATAGAATAAAGTTAAAAAATGTAAATGGTATTCATAAAATGCAAAATATCGGCACAGAAAAGAGCAATATGTATATATAAATCAATGTAATCAAATATACATTGTTATATGCTATACGCCCTTGTTCAGCAGCCTGATGGCCTGACTGTGGAAGCTATCTCTTAGTCTATTTGTACGGCACTTGATACTGCGGTATCGCCTGCCACTGGTCTAGGGTGTGGTCTGTACCTCATATCAAGTTTTATTATCAAATGTCTATTATAAACAAGGTATGAATAACATACTGGGCCTAGCTGTTAAAAATGATTTAATGAACCACTGGACAGAAATAGTGATACATAATACTAATACTAAATGGACGACAGACACATTTTTGTGCAAACTAATATGTGAAACACAAAATAATAAAATCCAACACGTCGACCCTCAAGGTTAATACGTTATTCCGTTCCACGTAAGGACATACATGTTGCCCCTAGTGTCTGGATGATCATAAGGAATATGACTGACCTCAGAAGGAAGGGGTCCTGAGGTGTTGTGGCTCCAGCTGTCCAATCCTTTATTAACCTTGGTCTTGTAAACTAGGAAGCCTTAAAGCAAACCCTTTCTGGGAGTGCCTCACATTAGCTCATAATTAGCACCTGTGCAAACTTGTCTGAGGAGAAATGTCCTGACTCAGGTATCTGTGCCCTGGGACATCTTCTGACACATGGTTTATTACTGTCTCTTAGATAATTCATCTTTGGACTCTCATTCCATTTCATATTTCATTTTATCCTATATTTTGGTTGAATGGAATATGTTCAGTACTCCTGTGTTGAGACAAGGTGTGAGACCAGGTCTAAAAGGTGATAGGACCAGGTCTAAAATGTGGTGGGACCCAACAACAACAACAAATTGTGAGGATTGAATCCTCTTTATTGGTCACATACATGAAGACATACAGTGAAACGTGTTCTCTGCATTTAACCCATCCTAGTATTAGGAGCAGTGGGCAGCTATTCATACAGCGCCCGGGGAGCAGTTAGGGTTAGGGTCTTCCTCAAGGACACCTCGACAGTTTTTGCTAGGAGGAGCCGGGGACCCGGTCTCAAAGGTGATGGGACCACCAGGTCTAAAAGGTGGTGGGACCCGGTCTAAAAGGTGTTAGACCCGGTCTAAAAGGTGAAGAGACCACCAGGTCTAAAAGGTGTGAGACCAGGTTGAAAAGGTGTGAGACCGGGTCTAAAAGATGATGGGACCACCAAGTCTAAAAGGTGTGAGACCCGGTCTAAAAGATGATGGGACAACCAAGTCTAAAACGTGTGAAACCAGGTCTAAAAGGTGTGAGACCACCAGGTCTAAAAGGTGATGGGACCACCAGGTCTAAAAGGTGGTGATACCACCAGGTCTAAAAGGTGTGAAACCAGGTCTAAAAGGTGATGGGACTACCAAGTCTAAAAGGTGTGAGACCAGGTCTAAAGGTTGATGGGACCACCAGGTCTAAAATGTGTGAGACCAGGTCTAAAAAGTGTCAGACCACCAGGTCTAAAAGGTGTGAGACCAGGTCTAAAAGGTAATGGGACCACCAGGTCTAAAAGGTGTGAGACAAGGTGTAAAAGGTGTGACACCACCAGGTCTAAAAGGTGTGCGACCACCAGGTCGAAAAGGTGTGAGACCAGGTCTAAAAGGTGTGATACCACCAGGTCTAAAAGGTGTGAGACCACCAGGTCTAAAAGGTGATGGGACTACCAAGTCTAAAAGGTGTGAGACGAGGTCTAAAAGTTGATGGGACCACCAGGTCTAAAATGTGTGAGACCAGGTCTAAAAGGTGTCAGACCACCAGGTCTAAAAGATGTGAGACCAGGTCTAAAAGGTAATGGGACCACCAGGTCTAAAAGGTGTGAGACAAGGTCTAAAAGGTGTGACACCACCAGGTCTAAAAGGTGTGCGACCACCAGGTCGAAAAGGTGTGAGACCAGGTCTAAAAGGTGTGATACCACCAGGTCTAAAAGGTGTGAGACCACCAGGTCTAAAAGGTGATGGGACCACCAGGTCTAAAAGGTGTGAGACCAGGTCTAAAAGGTGATGGGACCACCAGGTCTAAAAGGTGTGAGACCAGGTCTAAAAGGTGATGGGACCACCAGGTCTAAAAGGTGTGAGACCTAGTCTAAAAGGTGTGAGACCAGGTTAAAAGGTGATGGGACCACCAGGTCTAAAAGGTGTGAGACCAGGTCTAAAAGGTGTGAGACCAGGTCTAAAAGGTGTGAGACCACCAGGTCTAAAAGGTGTTAGACCCGTTATAAAAGATGATGGGACCACCAAGTCTAAAAGGTGTGAGACCAGGTCTAAAAGATGATTGGACCACCAGGTCTAAAAGGTGTGAGACCACCAGGTCTAAAAGGTGTGAGACCAGGTCTAAAAGGTGATGGGAACACCAGGTCTAAAAGGTGTGAAACCTGGTCTAAAAGTTGATGGGACCACGAGGTCTAAAATGTGTGAGACCAGGTCTAAAAGGTGTGAGACCCGGCCTAAAAGATAATGGGACCACCAAGTCTAAAAGGTGTGAGACCAGGTCTAAAAGGTGGTGATACCATCAGGTCTAAAAGGTGTGAGACCACCAGGTCTAAAAGGTGATGGGACCACCAGGTCTAAAAGGTGGTGATACCACCAGGTCTAAAAGGTGTGAAACCAGGTCTAAAAGGTGTCAGACCACCAGGTCTAAAAGGTGTGAGACCAGGTCTAAAAGGTAATGGGACCACCAGATCTAAAAGGTGTGAGACAAGGTCTAAAAGGTGTGACACCACCAGGTCTAAAAGGTGTGACACCACCAGGTCTAAAAGGTGTGCGACCACCAGGTCGAAAAGGTGTGAGACCAGGTCTAAAAGGTGTGATACCACCAGGTCTAAAAGGTGTGAGACCACCAGGTCTAAAAGGTGATGGGACCACCAGGTCTAAAAGGTGTGAGACCAGGTCTAAAAGGTGATGGGACCACCAGGTATAAAAGGTGTGAGACCCGGTCTAAAAGATGATGGGACCACCAAATCTAAAAGGTGTGAGACCAGGTCTAAAAGGTGATGGGACCACCAGGTCTAAAAGGTGTGAGACCCAGTCTAAAAGGTGTGAGACCAGGTCTAAAAGGTGATGGGACCACCAGGTCTAAAAGGTGTGAGACCAGGTCTAGAAGGTGTGAGACCACCAGGTCTAAAAGATGATGGGACCACCAGGTCTAAAAGATGATGGGACCACCAGGTCTAAAAGATGATGGGACCACCAGGTCTAAAAGGTGTGAGACCACCAGGTCTAAAAGGTGTGAGACCAGGTCTAAAAGTTGATGGGACCACCAGGTCTAAAAGGTGTGAGACCACCAGATCTAAAAGGTGTGAGACCAAATCTAAAAGGTGTGAGACCAGGTCTAAAAGTTGATGGGACCACTAGGTCTAAAAGGTGTGAGACCAAATCTAAAAGGTGTGAGACCAGGTCTAAAAGTTGATGGGACCACTAGGTCTAAAAGGTGTGAGACCAGGTCTAAAAGGTAATGGGACCACCAGGTCTAAAAGGTGTGAGACCAGGTCTAAAATGTGTGAGACCACCAGGTCTAAAAGGTGTGAGACCAGGTCTAAAAGGTGTGAGACCACCAGGTCTAATAGATGTGAGACCAGGTCTAAAAGGTGTGAGACCACCAGGTCTAATAGATGTGAGACCAGGTCTAAAAGGTGATCGGACCACCAGGTCTAAAAGGTGTGAGACCCGGTCTAAAAGATGATGGGACCACCAGGTCTAAAAGGTGTGAGACCCAATCTAAAATATGATGGGACCACCAGGTCTAAAAGGTGATGGGACCACCAGGTCTAAAAGGTGTGAGACCAGGTCTAAAAGATGATGGGACCACCAGGTCTAAAATATGATGGGACCACCAGGTCTAAAGGGTGTGAGACCAGGTCTAAAAGTTGATGGGACCACCAGGTCTAAAAGGTGTGAGACCACCAGATCTAAAAGGTGTGAGACCAGGTCTAAAAGGTAATGGGACCACCAGGTCTAAAAGGTGTGAGACAAGGTCTAAAAGGTGTGACACCACCAGGTCTAAAAGGTGTGCGACCACCAGGTCGAAAAGGTGTGAGACCAGGTCTAAAAGGTGTGATACCACCAGGTCTAAAAGGTGTGAGACCACCAGGTCTAAAAGGTGATGGGACCACCAGGTCTAAAAGGTGTGAGACCAGGTCTAAAAGGTGATGGGACCACCAGGTCTAAAAGGTGTGAGACCAGGTCTAAAAGGTGATGGGACCACCAGGTCTAAAAGGTGTGAGACCTAGTCTAAAAGGTGTGAGACCAGGTTAAAAGGTGATGGGACCACCAGGTCTAAAAGGTGTGAGACCAGGTCTAAAAGGTGTGAGACCAGGTCTAAAAGGTGTGAGACCACCAGGTCTAAAAGGTGTTAGACCCGTTATAAAAGATGATGGGACCACCAAGTCTAAAAGGTGTGAGACCAGGTCTAAAAGATGATTGGACCACCAGGTCTAAAAGGTGTGAGACCACCAGGTCTAAAAGGTGTGAGACCAGGTCTAAAAGGTGATGGGAACACCAGGTCTAAAAGGTGTGAAACCTGGTCTAAAAGTTGATGGGACCACGAGGTCTAAAATGTGTGAGACCAGGTCTAAAAGGTGTGAGACCCGGCCTAAAAGATAATGGGACCACCAAGTCTAAAAGGTGTGAGACCAGGTCTAAAAGGTGGTGATACCATCAGGTCTAAAAGGTGTGAGACCACCAGGTCTAAAAGGTGATGGGACCACCAGGTCTAAAAGGTGGTGATACCACCAGGTCTAAAAGGTGTGAAACCAGGTCTAAAAGGTGTCAGACCACCAGGTCTAAAAGGTGTGAGACCAGGTCTAAAAGGTAATGGGACCACCAGATCTAAAAGGTGTGAGACAAGGTCTAAAAGGTGTGACACCACCAGGTCTAAAAGGTGTGACACCACCAGGTCTAAAAGGTGTGCGACCACCAGGTCGAAAAGGTGTGAGACCAGGTCTAAAAGGTGTGATACCACCAGGTCTAAAAGGTGTGAGACCACCAGGTCTAAAAGGTGATGGGACCACCAGGTCTAAAAGGTGTGAGACCAGGTCTAAAAGGTGATGGGACCACCAGGTATAAAAGGTGTGAGACCCGGTCTAAAAGATGATGGGACCACCAAATCTAAAAGGTGTGAGACCAGGTCTAAAAGGTGATGGGACCACCAGGTCTAAAAGGTGTGAGACCCAGTCTAAAAGGTGTGAGACCAGGTCTAAAAGGTGATGGGACCACCAGGTCTAAAAGGTGTGAGACCAGGTCTAGAAGGTGTGAGACCACCAGGTCTAAAAGATGATGGGACCACCAGGTCTAAAAGATGATGGGACCACCAGGTCTAAAAGATGATGGGACCACCAGGTCTAAAAGGTGTGAGACCACCAGGTCTAAAAGGTGTGAGACCAGGTCTAAAAGTTGATGGGACCACCAGGTCTAAAAGGTGTGAGACCACCAGATCTAAAAGGTGTGAGACCAAATCTAAAAGGTGTGAGACCAGGTCTAAAAGTTGATGGGACCACTAGGTCTAAAAGGTGTGAGACCAAATCTAAAAGGTGTGAGACCAGGTCTAAAAGTTGATGGGACCACTAGGTCTAAAAGGTGTGAGACCAGGTCTAAAAGGTAATGGGACCACCAGGTCTAAAAGGTGTGAGACCAGGTCTAAAATGTGTGAGACCACCAGGTCTAAAAGGTGTGAGACCAGGTCTAAAAGGTGTGAGACCACCAGGTCTAATAGATGTGAGACCAGGTCTAAAAGGTGTGAGACCACCAGGTCTAATAGATGTGAGACCAGGTCTAAAAGGTGATCGGACCACCAGGTCTAAAAGGTGTGAGACCCGGTCTAAAAGATGATGGGACCACCAGGTCTAAAAGGTGTGAGACCCAATCTAAAATATGATGGGACCACCAGGTCTAAAAGGTGATGGGACCACCAGGTCTAAAAGGTGTGAGACCAGGTCTAAAAGATGATGGGACCACCAGGTCTAAAATATGATGGGACCACCAGGTCTAAAGGGTGTGAGACCAGGTCTAAAAGTTGATGGGACCACCAGGTCTAAAAGGTGTGAGACCACCAGATCTAAAAGGTGTGAGACCAAATCTAAAAGGTGTGAGACCAGGTCTAAAAGTTGATGGGACCACTAGGTCTAAAAGGTGTGAGACCAGGTCTAAAAGGTAATGGGACCACCAGGTCTAAAAGGTGTGAGACCAGGTCTAAAATGTGTGAGACCACCAGCTCTAAAAGGTGTGAGACCAGGTCTAAAAGGTGTGAGACCACCAGGTCTAATAGATGTGAGACCAGGTCTAAAAGGTGATCGGACCACCAGGTCTAAAAGGTGTGAGACCAGGTCTAAAAGGTGTGAGACCCGGTCTAAAAGGTGTGAGACCCAGTCTAAAAGATGTTGGGACCACCAGGTCTAAAAGGTGATGGGACCACCAGGTCTAAAAGGTGTGAGACCAGGTCTAAAAGGTGTGAGACCCGGTCTAAAAGATGATGGGACCACCAGGACTAAAAGGTGTATGACCACGAGGTCTAAAATGTGTGAGACCCGGTGTAAAAGGTCAAAAATCTACAAGATACCCAGAACACAGCAGTGCTTATATTTGTGAAGTCTCCAAAGCAGAATCAATCATTCTTCAAACATAAAACATCTTTATTTGTAGTGCAAACCAAAGAGATAGTCCCACTACGTCTTTGGTTTCCAAATGAAAAACCTCCAAGCTTTATACACTGCATTAAGTAGTTCATAATCTGTACTTCATAACACGTAGTTCATAATACATAGTTCATAATCTGCACTTCATAATAAAGTTGATAATACATAGTTCATAATACGTAGTTCATAATACAAAGTTCATAACAGGTAGTTCATAACACGTAGTTCATAATACGTAGTTTATAATATGTAGTTTATAATGCATAGTCATACCTAGTAAGTGTTGGAAAAACCAGATACATATCCAATACTGGTACCTCATTCTACTATCAGCTCCCATCTGTGAAGACATGATTATTTTGTCCGATAATAACCTTCAATATTTACATTGTAAAAATGTTTAATGTAAAACCTTGGGTGTTTAGAGGACCCTCCTCTATGGTGAAGTACAAACCACACAGATAACCTTTAAAAAGCCAGGACCAGGACCTCAACCTAAAAACACCGGAACCACAACCGCTGCAGAACTCTGGTTCTACTTTAAAACACCAGAACCACAACCGTTGTCATCTAACGACCAAGTTTTGTTACATTAGAGCCTCATTTTTTTTACTAATAAAACTGACTGACTGACTGAAAAATTATAAATATAATAAACCAAATAAAATAAACTAAATGGAATAAACTAAATATTATTAACTAAATAGAAATGACTAAATAATATTAACTTAATTAAATAAATAGAATTAACCAAATATAATAAACTAAATATAATAAACTATATATAGTAAACTAAATATAATGAACTTAATAGAATAAACTAAATAGACTAAACAAAATATATTTAGTTAATACATCCATCATCATCATACATCACTTGGTGTTAAATCAAGATAGATCAAGTCAGTAACATTTAAAATTACAAACATTAAACATCACTGAAATCCAAACTGTTAAATTATGTTGCTAAATGACACATGCTCTAGACCAGTGGTTCTCAAATGGGGGTACGGGGACCCCTAGGGGTACGTTGGAGTACTGCAGGGGGTACATGAGATTTTTTTTTTAATGTTAATTAAAAAAAATCAGTCATGCATAATTCCTAAAATAATGATACTACAATACATTAAATTAAAATGTAAATTAAAATTCGGTAAAAAACATTCGATATTCCATATTTCTGTTTTTAATCGTTACTGCCGTAAACTGTGCTAACAACATAAGGTTAGGCTACGCAATCACGTTCAATTGTGAGCGGGAAGACCGTTTTGAAAATGGATTTATGGTTGAAAAAACGTAGCAGCGATACAGTTGAAAACACTGAGAAAGAAGTAAAAATGAAAGCGAAAACAGAGCCAACAAAATACCGTCAGTATCAGGATGAATATGTTTAATGGGGCAGACCGAGGTACAGGTGGGGTGATTACATCTCCACACTGGCCTGGGAACGCCTCGGGATCCCCCAGTCAGAGCTAGTCGATGTTGCCAGGGAGAGGGAAGTTTGGAGTCCCCTGCTGGAGCTGCTACCTCCGCGACCCGATTTCGGATAAGCGGGAGAAGATGGATGGATGGATGGATGGATGGGATTTACCTCAACTAGCTGCAACCCTCCCAAGGCACTGGGCTTGTTTTGCGGAGAGAAGTTAGCCAACAGTTCCATGAAGTCAGCGCACCTTCAACGACATCTCGGCACAAAACATCCATGTCATGTTGGTAAGCCACCAGAGGTTTTTAAAAGAAGGCGTCTTATGCGGTGTCTTTGCTCATAGCTAAAGCCAAAAAGCCATTCACCATAGCTGAAGACCTTTTACTTCCAGCCTGTTGTATTGGCCGAGACTATGCTGGACAAAAACGCGGTGGATAAGTTAAAAACTGTGCCTTTGTCAAATGACACCGTTTGTCTCAGAATAGAAACCATGGGAACAGACATTGTTGATCAGGTTGTGGGAAAACTCGGCGAATCCTTTTAACTCCAGCTTGATGAATCGACAGATGTGAGTGGAAACGCACAGCTTGTTGCGTTTGTGAGATACGTTGATACTGACGACATTCGCGAACACATACTTTTCTGCAAGAGTTTGGAGGGGAAATCAACTGGGGAGGACATTTTTTATGTTGTTAATGCGTTTTTTGGTGAAAACGGTCTGAACTGGAAATCCTGCACCAGTGTCTGTACTGATGCAGCTGCGTCTATGACCGGCCGCGTGAGGGCTCACGGCGAGGATTCCAAATGAAAACCCTGAAGTGCAGTGGGCTCACTGTGTCATACACAGGGAAGCACTGGCCTCCAAGAAAATGAGTCCTGTGTTGCATGACGTTTTGAACGACAGTGTAAAAGTAATCAACTTTATTAAGGCCACTTAATGCGAGACTGTTTCGCCGCCTGTGTGAAAACATGGGAGCGGAACACACACAACTGCTATTACAAACAGAAGTGCGCTGGCTCTCTCAACAGAGAGCCAGTGGAGAATACTCCCCCTTGGAGAATACTCAACAGGCTGTTGGAATTACGATCTGAAGTACGCACCTTTCTGTCAGAGCACGGATCTCCCCATGCCATCTTGTTTGAGGACACAGACTGGCTTGCAAAGCTTAGCTATCTGGCAGATATATTCAGCAAACTTAACAAACTGAATGTGTGTCTGCAGGGCAAGGACACCAACATTCTGAACCTGTATGATAAGGTGGGCGGTTTTCTGAAGAAAGTAGAGCTGTGGAAAAGGGCATGTGCAGAGGGGGATTTCACCTGCTTTCCTCAGGTGGATGCTTTCCTTTCTGATGGTGCAGCGCTGTATGAGACCTCTTTATATCTGACATTTTTTTTCAAAGGGGGTACATTATTGAAAAAAGTTTGAGAACCACTGCTCTAGACAACCTTCCGTTCTTAGTCTGTGTGTTGGGTCTTAGTTTGTGTTGGTTCTTAGTTTGTGTTGGTTCTTGGTCTGTGTGTTGGTTCTTAGTCTGTGTTGGTTCTTAGTTTGTGTTGGTTCTTGGTCTGTGTGTTGGTTCTTAGTCTGTGTTGGTTCTTAGTTTGTGTAGGTTCTTGGTCTGTGTGTTGGTTCTTAGTCTGTGTTGGTTCTTAGTTTGTGTTGGTTCTTGGTCTGTGTGTTGGTTCTTAGTCTGTGTTGGTTCTTGGTCTGTGTGTTGGTTCTTAGTCTGTGTTGGTTCTTAGTTTGTGTTGGTTCTTGGTCTGTGTGTTGGTTCTTAGTCTGTGTTGGTTCTTAGTTTGTGTTGGTTCTTGGTCTGTGTGTTGGTTCTTAGTCTGTGTTGGTTCTTAGTCTGTGTTGGTTCTTGGTCTGTGTGTTGGTTCTTAGTCTGTGTTGGTTCTTAGTCTGTGTTGGTTCTTAGTCGGTTCGTACCAGCGCCAGGTGAAATAGGAGGAGCCATAGAGTCAAGTCCAGATGGCTGCCTGTGGGCGGGGCCATGCTTTGCTCCTCTGTGACCTCCTCCTGCTCCTCCTGCTCCTCCTGCCCCTCCTCACAGTGTGCTCCCATGTATCCCCGGTAGCAGTGGCAGTGGAAGCGTTTGGAGAGCAGCGCCAGGTCCCGGGAGGAGGCCCGGCCCACGGCGGTGAAGCCTCCCTGGGGGGCGGGAAGGAGGCTGAAGCTGCGGGGGCTCAGGTGGAGGAAGTGGAGGCCCAGCGGCTCTCGACGCACACAGCGGCCGTTGTTGTGACACAGGAAGTCACTGCAGACCTCGGCGGCATGGGTAACGTTTGCGATGTAGCGACCCAGACGCTCACTCACGAAGTCTGTCACCTTGGAGCAGTTGAACTGAGGACACAAAACAACCCTTACCTTAACACAACTTGACTTAACCTTAACACAACATGACTTAACCTGAACACAACCTGACTTAACCTTAACACAACCTGACTTAACCTTAACACAACCTGACTTAACCTGAACACAACCTGACTTAACCTTTACACAACCTGACTTAACCTTAACACAACCTGACTTAACCTTTACACAACCTGACTTAACCTTAACACAACCTGACTTAACCTTAACACAACCTGACTAAACCTTAACACAACCTGACTTAACCTTTACACAACCTGACTTAACCTTAACACAACCTGACTTAACCTTAACACAACCTGACTAAACCTTAACACAACCTGACTTAAACGTAACACAACCTGACTTAACCTTAACACAACCTGACTTAACCTTAACACAACCTGACTTAACCTTAACACAACCTGACTTAAACGTAACACAACCTGACTTAACCTTAACACAACCTGACTTAACCTTAACACAACCTGACTAAACCTTAAAACAGCCTGACTTAACACAACCTGACTTAACCATAACACAACCTAACTTAACCTTAACACAACCTGACTTTACACAAGCCAGCCTGATTTAACCTTAACACAACCTGACTTAACCTTAAAACAGCCTGACTTAACACAACCTGACTTAACCTTAACACAACCTGACTTAACCTGAACACAACCTGACTTAACACAACCTGACTTAACCTTAAACCAGCCTGACTTAACACAACCTGACTTAACCTCAACACAACCTGACTTAACACAACCTGACTTAACACAAGACAACCCTTTATTTCTGGACTAAAGTTGTTCATGTGTGTATGTGTCTGTGTGTGTGTGTGTGTGTGTGTGTGTGTGTGTGTGTGTGTGTGTGTGTGTGTGTGTGTGTGTGTGTGTGTGTGTGTGTGTGTGTGTGTGTGTGTGTGTGTGTGTGTGTGTGTGTGTGCGTACTCTGGAGGAGGTGAGGTTCAGGTCTCCCCAGATGACGAAGCCTGCAGCTCCAAGGGCAGCGCTCTCCCCCACCGTGTGGATCAGGTCTCTCTGGAGGGGAACACATGCTGTCATGGACCTGCAGTACTCTGTGTGTCCAGCAGGGAGAGTCATGGACATGCAGTACTCTGTGTGTCCACCACGGGGAGTAATGAACCTGCAGTACTCTGTGTGTCCACCAGGGGAAGTCATGGACATGCAGTACTCCGTGTGTCCACCAGGGAGAGTCATGCACCTGCAGTACTCTATGTGTCCACCAGGGGATGTCATATACCTGCAGTACACTCTGTGTCCACCAGGGGCAATCATGGACCTGCAGTACATTGTGTGACCACCATGGGAAGTCTTTAACCTGCAGTACCCTGTGTGTCCAGCAGGGGAGTCACATACCTACAGTACTCAGTGTGTCCACTAGGGGGAGTCTTGGACAAGACGACAAGCCTGTTGAAAGGTTTGCTTGATGTTCTTTCAGAGGCTGTAGCGTTGATTCTCATATGGTGTTATTGATAGGAACTTGACCAGGTTTCAGGGTTAAGCTGTAGCTGGATATGAGAATAATATTCTGTACTACAAAGTTACTCTCTAGTACACAGATCCTCTATGTAATACTATAATGGTACTAAAGTACTATAATAATACAATGAAATAGAACATTACTCACGTTTGTGAGGAAGGCGAGGGCGTTGTCACGGTAACTCAGCCTCAGGTACACATATGTGGGGAGGTCATAGTCCCGGGAGGTGAGGCCGGCGGCCCTCAAGGCCTCCCGGACACGGTGGTTGGAGAAGCGGACGTTGGCCATGTTGTTCCTCTGGCTCCCCCTGATGGCCACCGAGGGGAACAGCGCCGAGCTGCTGTTCCACAGCCAGCGCAGCTCGTCGTTCCGCCGGCTCTCCTCCGGGGGGCAGCGTCCGGCGTCCCGCAGGACGTGGTAGTTGTGGCAGTCGGGGTAGAGGTAGAAACCCCAGAGGGCCCGCGGTCGCAGGCTCCGCCCAAGCTTCACGGTGCCCTGCATGAAGGCCCGGGCGCTCTCCTCGAAGCCCTGCCGCGCCAACTCCTCTACCTGCTCCGCCGAGGCGTTGAGCCCGGCACCGGCCACCAGGTCCCGAGACCTCCGGCGGTACACGTCCTTCCGCTGCCAGTTACGACTCCACTGGGGCCGCCAGTACTCCCAGTCGATGACGGCCAGGCCCCGGAAGTCCCGGGCGGGGAGGAAGTGCAGGATGTCGCGCCGGGCTTGGAGGAGGTGCAGGTCCAGGCTGCAGTTCTGAGGAAGGCCTCCCTGGACGGGAGCACCCCGCTCGGTGTAGTAGGGGTAGCGGCCTAGACGGTTGGCGTAGAAGATGGTGACACTCTGGCCGGTGTGGACGCGCCGGGGGCTGCCGTGGATGTGGAACAGATGCTGGATGTCGGGGCTGATGTTGTACTTGGAGGCGCAGACGTCGAGAGGGGCGTTCCACGCCGAGATGAAGGGCTTACGGCCCAGCAGCGGCAGTTTAGCGGGCTTCTGAGGGGAGGAGGGGGAGGCGTGAAGGAGGAGGAGCAGCAGCCAGGAGCAGCCAAGGGCCCACACCACAGGGGCCCCACTGGCCCCCGCTACAGACATCCAGAGAGCAGGGTCAGGATCTGGATCTCACCCTGGAGGGAGGAGAGGAGAGACAAGGAGATGGAGAGAGAGGGAGGAGAGGAGAACCAGGTGTGAGAGATGCTCACCACAGCGGTGGTGTCTTGTTGTATGACTTAAGCAGCAGCCTTAAACATACAACCTTCACTCTAAGTCTTTAGAATAGTAATAGTTGACTTCATGGGTTTTAGAGCATGAAGCATTTAGGTTTTAGAACTAAAGAGAGCCAGTAACATGAGCTTCATGTTGGTATCAATGCTGCTTGTATGAATGCAGCTGACCACATCTTTAGGGAAGAGAAGGTCCACTCATCTTCACGCTCTGGAAAGACATGTGTTGCTTGTTTATCCTCCTGGAGGAGGACCCTTCTCCTGGTTCCTTCTTAAGGATTCTTCCCTCAGGGTTAAGGTAGTTTCTCCTTTAAGTCCTCTAGAGGGCTGAGGGTTAAGGTAGTGTCTCCTTTAAGTCCTCTAGAGCAGGGGTTCCCAACCTTTTTTGTGCCACGGACCGGCAGATACATGAAAAAAATCTTGCGGACCGGTTGTCAATTTTCGCGGACCGGTTGTCAAAGTGTGTTGTCAACACACACCCCTAACAAAACGGCAGGGCTCGATTTCAGTATAAACGCGCATGTACGCGGAGCGCCGTAACACAAACCGGCTCGTTCGTGACCGACACGTCACTAGCGCGTAGTCACTTTAGTAGCGCGTGCAACTGAAAGTCTCTCGTTATGCCGCCGATATATATTTAATCTATATATATATATAGATTATACCGCCCATATATACCGCTATATAATCTATATATATAGATTATACTATATATATCATCTCTATATATAGATTATACCGCCCGCCGTTCACCTATACTCAAATTATTTGAGTCAAATATGATGATAAACACACAGCTGTGTCGCGGCCCGGCAGTAACACCTCCACGGCCCGGCGGTTGGGAACCCCTGCTCTAGAGGGCTGAGGGTTAAGGGGAGTTCTCCTTTAAGTCCTCTAGAGGGCTGACGGTTAAGGTAGTGTCTCCTTTAAGTCCTCTAGAGGGCTGAGGGTTAAGGGGAGTTCTCCTTTAAGTCCTCTAGAGGGCACACTTAAGGTAGGTTCTCCTTTCAGTCCTCTAGAGCAGGGGTTCCCAACCTTTTTCACCCAGAGCCCCCCCAAATGACTCCTGTTGGAATTTGCGCCCCCCCCCCCCCCGGAATTTGTGCACCCCCCCCCCCCCCAAACTTTGAACAGCGTTAATTTGAGTTTCAATGTCTCAAAAATGCTACAACTACTGTCACAAACTGGATGAATGTAAAGTATTTCGTTAAAGGAGGATGAAAGCGTAATTAAGGAGCACTATTGGAGTCACTTGATGGTATGGACTCGGGATTATTTCATTTGGATGCCCGCTGTATGAATAAATTAAAGGACGGCGCAAGTGGAAACAATTCGCAAAGAGATTAAACTGTTTAAAACACATACTCAAAGTAAGCCGGATTTTGCCGATGTGGATTCAAAAGTCGTAAATAATCTACAAAATGGAGGATACCGATTTGATCGGAGCAACTGTGACAAATAATCCAACTGAAACCGACACCTTACGCGCAGAAGAAACATTTCTATTAAAGAAAAAATGATACATTTCTGTCTTTTTATGCCTTTATTAGCTACTAACTTGCAATTGTATGCATCATATTTATTTAAAATTTTCGAAGAACAGGACACTTCAAAATAATAGACTATGCCTAATAAAAAGAATCCACTGCAGTAAAAATGTCCTCACCCCGGGTGGTAGTGGTAAGGTTGACTGACATAAGAATGTCCTGCTTCAAATCTTCCCCATCGATATATTGCACATAAACGATGAGCACAGCCTCGTCTGCTACAGTTGTAGTTTCATCAAGTTGTATGGCAAATGGCCCCTTTCCAAGCTTTTCGAGCAGCTGCAGCTCGCAGTTACTTGCCATCTTGTCAATTCTGTCTTTCACCGTATTGTTTGACAGTGGTACAGTTTTTAGCTTCTCCGCCATCTGCGGGCCGCACAGTTTCTCAACCATTTTAATGCAAGCTGGCTTAATGAGCTGCTCGCCAATGTTGTACGGTTTCTTTGCCTTTGCTATTAAAAGTGCACATTCAAAAGAGGCCTCGGTGGCCTTCTGTACATCGCTGCCAGCCCTAACAAACTGTTGTTTCTTTATGAAAAAGTCCCGATCACGCCCGACCGTTTCTGGGTGCATGGTCTGTTGGTGTCTCTTCATTTTGCAGGGTTTCATGCTGTCGTTGGCTAGCTTCTCTCTGCATATCACACACTCTGGGCGGGTTTTGTCCGTTCCCTCCATGAAACCTAAGTTAAGATAGCTCTCTAGGTAGGTCCTCATTTTCTTTTTGATTGCAGATGAGCTGTCATCTCCTTTACGTTTTTCAGACATTTTTAGACAAAATATTCACCTTATGAAGTTGGTCGCTAGCTAGCAAGCACAGCAAACTGTTACTACTACAGAAGCTGACACAGTAACGTCAATGTTGGCGCGAATCGGAGGAGTATCAGATTAATTTGTAGAATTTTTATTAAAATTAATTAATCAATAAATTTCTATATTTTATTGTAATGTAGAGACAAGGCTTTTAGCGACACATGTATTGCGTTACAATTATATGTAAAAAACTTTAAAAAATAAAAATAATTTTTTTTTTTTAAATATGATATTAGGCCTCAAATCATCTGAGGCCTGGCGCCCCCCCTGCGATCTTTGGCGCCCCCCCAAGGGGGGCGCGCCCCCCAGGTTGGGAACCACTGCTCTAGAGGGCAGAGGGTTAAGGGGAGTTCTCATTTAAGTCATCTAGAGGGCTGAGGGTTAAGGGGAGATCTCCTTTAAGTCCTCTAGAGCAGTGGTTCTCAAACTTTTTTCAATAATGTACCCCCTTTGAAAAAAAATGTCAGCCAAGTACCCCCTGATCAGCGCAAAAACAATTTGGTAGGGGAAAAAAGTCGATATAAAGAGGTCTCATACAGCGCTGCACCATCAGAAAGGAAAGCATCCACCTGAGGAAAGCAGGTGAAATCCCCCTCTGCACATGCCCTTTTCCACAGCTCTACTTTCTTCAGAAAACCACCCACCTTATCATACAGGTTCAGAATGTTGGTGTCCTTGCCCTGCAGACACACATTCAGTTTGTTAAGTTTGCTGAATATATCTGCCAGATAGCTAAGCTTTGCAAGCCAGTCTGTGTCCTCAAACAAGATGGCATGGGGAGATCCGTGCTCTGACAGAAAGGTGCGTACTTCAGATCGTAATTCCAACAGCCTGTTGAGTATTCTCCAAGGGGGAGTATTCTCCACTGGCTCTCTGTTGAGAGAGCCAGCGCACTTCTGTTTGTAATAGCAGTTGTGTGTGTTCCGCTCCCATGTTTTCACACAGGCGGCGAAACAGTCTCGCATTAAGTGGCCTTAATAAAGTTGATTACTTTTACACTGTCGTTCAAAACGTCATGTAACACAGGACTCATTTTCTTGGAGGCCAGTGCTTCCCTGTGTATGACACAGTGAGCCCACTGCACTTCAGGGTTTTCATTTGGAATCCGCGCCGTGAGCCCTCACGCGGCCGGTCATAGACGCAGCTGCATCAGTACAGACACTGGTGCAGGATTTCCAGTTCAGACCGTTTTCACCAAAAAACGCATTAACAACATAAAAAATGTCCTCCCCAGTTGATTTCCCCTCCAAACTCTTGCAGAAAAGTATGTGTTCGCGAATGTCGTCAGTATCAACGTATCTCACAAACGCAACAAGCTGTGCGTTTCCACTCACATCTGTCGATTCATCAAGCTGGAGTTAAAAGGATTCGCCGAGTTTTCCCACAACCTGATCAACAATGTCTGTTCCCATGGTTTCTATTCTGAGACAAACGGTGTCATTTGACAAAGGCACAGTTTTTAACTTATCCACCGCGTTTTTGTCCAGCATAGTCTCGGCCAATACAACAGGCTGGAAGTAAAAGGTCTTCAGCTATGGTGAATGGCTTTTTGGCTTTAGCTATGAGCAAAGACACCGCATAAGACGCCTTCTTTTAAAAACCTCTGGTGGCTTACCAACATGACATGGATGTTTTGTGCCGAGATGTCGTTGAAGGTGCGCTGACTTCATGGAACTGTTGGCTAACTTCTCCCCGCAAAACAAGCCCAGTGCCTTGGGAGGGTTGCAGCTAGTTGAGGTAAATCCCATTAAACATATTCATCCTGATACTGACGGTATTTTGTTGGCTCTGTTTTCGCTTTCATTTTTACTTCTTTCTCAGTGTTTTCAGCTGTATCGCTGCTACGTTTTTTCAACCATAAATCCATTTTCAAAACGGTCTTCCCGCTCACAATTGAACGTGATTGCGTAGCCTAACCTTATGTTGTTAGCACAGTTTACGGCAGTAACGATTAAAAACAGAAATATGGAATATCGAATGTTTTTTACCGAATTTTAATTTACATTTTAATTTAATGTATTGTAGTATCATTATTTTAGGAATTATGCATGACAGATTTTTTTTAAATTAACATTAAAAAAAAAATCTCATGTACCCCCTGCAGTACTCCAACGTACCCCTAGGGGTCCCCGTACCCCCATTTGAGAACCACTGCTCTAGAGGACTGAGGGTTAAGGGGAGTTCTCCTTTAAGTCCACTAGAGGGCTGAGGGTTAAGGTAGTTTCTCCTTTAAGTCCTCTGGAGGACTGAGGGTTAAGGGGAGTTCTCCTTTAAGTCCTCTAGAGGGTTGAGGGTTAAGGGGGGTTCTTCTTTAAGACCCCAGAGGGCTGTGATGAAGACCACCATACGAGGAGGTCTTCATCATGTATTTCCCATGATGTGAACACAGATGATTTCCATCAGAGAAACTGTGTTGACCACAGAGTGTTGGTGCCATGGAATGAACCACAAGTCAATCTGGCAGCCATTAAGTCTCTCTCTCTCCCTCTCTCTCCCTCTCTCTCTGTCTCTCTCTTGCTCTCCCTCTCTCTCTCTCTCTCTCTCTCTCTCTCTCTCTCTCTCTCTCTCTCTCTCTCTCTCTCTCTCTCTCTCTCTCTCTCTCTCTCTCTCTCTCTCTCTCTCTCTCTCTCTCTCTCTGATGTTTCTAGGCTGACAGTCCAACCAGATCTACAACAGAACTAGTGAACTGTAGTGTACTGTAGTTAACTTCTTTACTGTAGTGTACTGTAACTAGTTTACTGTGAACTTCAGTACATTATTTAAGTACAGTACACTCTTAATGACAGTGCACTAGTTAACTACAGTACACTAGTTAACAGTAAACTAGTTAACTATAGTACACTACAGTACACTAGTTAACTACAGTACACTAGTTAAC
>CM051010.1:30550543-30670543 GCA_027704905.1 Muraenolepis orangiensis
ACTCCCCAGTAGGGGGCGCTGTTCAGTGGTAAACCTCACTCCCCAGTAGGGGGTGCTGTTCAGTGGTAAACCTCACTCCCCAGCAGGGGGCACTGTTCAGTGGTAAACCTCACTCCCCAGTAGGGGGCGCTGTTCAGTGGTAAACCTCACTCCCCAGTAGGGGGCGCTGTTCAGTGGTAAACCTCACTCCCCAGTAGGGGGCGCTGTTCAGTGGTAAACCTCACTCCCCAGTAGGGGGCGCTGTTCAGTGGTAAACCTCACTCCCCAGCACTCCGGACTCCCCGTCGTGAGTTCCAGCCCAGTGTGGGACACTCACTGTTATATATTTACTGTATATATCTAATATATATATATATAGTAGTATATCTAGTATTCACTAGTGTGTATATCTAGTAGTATTCACTAGTATATATATAGTGCAAAGTGTATGTTGTGTATGTATATATCTGATAGTATATCTAGTAGTCACTAGTGTGTATATCTAGTAGCAAATCTAGTATTCACTAGTGTCTATATCTAGTAGTATATCTTGTATTCACTAGTGTGTATATCAAGTGGTATTTACTAGTGTATTTATCTAGTATTCACTAGTGTGTATATCTAGTAGTATTTTTAGTGTTCACTATTGTGTACATCTAGTAGTATATCTTGTAGTATTCAATAGTTTGCGAATCTAGTAGTATTTGTAGTATTCACTAGTGGTAGTGGTAGTATTTCTAGTAGTTGATTGTATTCACTCACCTGTCCCGGGCCTCCAGCTTGTCTCTCTCACGGTCAGCCATCCGTCTCACACACTCATATACTGTCTCTCTCTCCCAGGCACACAGAGCTCACACTTATATACTCTCTCTCTCTCGCTCTCTCTATTTCTCTCCCTTTATCTCTCTCTCTCTCTCTGGCTCCCAAGCTAGACACAGAGGGGGGGGGTGGAGTTTCCTGTCTGGGAGGAGAAAGTCTCCATATTGAAACCAACCACAACAGAGAGATTAGAGAACAGAGAAAGGAAATATGAGGGAATGGGAGAGAGAGAGAGAGAGAGAGAGAGAGAGAGAGAGAGAGAGATCTAAATGTCTTAAATGTTTCTGAACGTCTGATCCACTGTCTGGAGCAAATAACACCTTTCTGTTTGTGTGTGTGTGTGTGTGTGTGTGTGTGTGTGTGTGTGTGTGTGTGTGTGTGTGTGTGTGTGTGTGTGTGTGTGTGTGTGTGTGTGTGTGTGTGTGTGTGTGTGAGAGAGCTTTACTGGTACAAGTAACAGTAACAGTACAACCACAATCTCTCCGACTGGGATTTGGTACTGGTTATACTGGTTCTCCTGGGAGCTGGTACTGGTTCTCCTGGGAGCTGGTCCTGGTTCTCCTGGGAGCTGGTACTGGTTCTCCTGGGAGCTGGTCCTGGTTCTCCTGGGAGCTGGTACTGGTTCTCCTGGGAGCTGGTCCTGGTTCTCCTGGGAGCTGGTCCTGGTTCTCCTGGGAGCTGGTACTGGTTCTCCTGGGAGCTGGTCCTGGTTCTCCTGGGAGCTGGTACTGGTTCTCCTGGGAGCTGGTCCTGGTTCTCCTGGGAGCTGGTACTGGTTCTCCTGGGAGCTGCAGCCTCTCCAGACATCAGCTGTTGTTGTGAACGCTTGAGGCTTTGTGGATGAGGGGGAATTGACTTCCTGTCTGTAATTACCTGCAGAAGATACTCCTGATAGTTAAACAACGCTTCTTTACGGCTACATTACTGTTTATTGTTTATTACCTTTTACTTATTTTATGTTTCTCTAGTCCCCAGGATTCTGCCTTTGCTCATGTTGTCATCTGATTGAATCTGGTTTTAGAAGCTGTTTGTTTAGTTCTACAGAAGAAAGTTCAGCTCCAGACTGGAACAACCAAAGGAACCAGAAGGGCGTTGAGTGTTTTTAAATACTGCCGTTCTGCCAAAGGATGGAAGTTAATCCTATTGCAATGGTGGTTTAAGGCAGTTGTTCCCAACCTTGTTTGTCTTGTGTACCCCTTGAGCTGGTACCATTCTATATGTACCCCCTCACTCATTTGGATGATTCGCCTCTTATATTAAACCTTTTGTAATTGTATTTAACCAAACTACTCATTAAATAAATGAAAATCACTTTTATAACTCACCCTTAATACACATTAATTTAAACTTGACATTGACACTTATTGTGAATGAAAATAATACTCACTTCTAGCAGTTTCAAAGATTCAAAGGTTTTATTGTCATATGCATGAATCAGGTGCATGCATGCATATGAGGCTCCGCCCACAACTCAACATAGAATAGTGCAATAGAAACAACAACAATAACAGTAGAATCAACTGTAAACACTGAAGTACAAGAACAGCAGCAAGAACAACAGCAACCACACTAGAACAAAATGAGATAAAATAGAAGTCACTAGAGCTTTTAATGAGACACTTGAGCTTTCTTATCTTTCATAAGCTTTGATAGTTGTGGGGGCAGCGTGGCCACAGCCGTCACGAGGCTGCTCTCCACATTCAGTCTGTTCCTCTGCTTGGTTTTGATGTGAGTCAGGGCCGAGGAGGTAACTTCACACATAAGGTAGATCCAAAAGGCCCCACTTGTTCATTCAATGCACATTTCCCCAGCTCTGGATACTCCTTTGCAACATCACACCAAAACTCTGTCAGTGACTTTTCAGCATATGCCATCTTTTGCCCACGATCAGAGAACAAATCCACCAGGTTTCCCTGCAGTCTGGCAGGAAGGCTGCTGCTGCTCTCCGTCACTCTGAACGGGTTCCTCACCCAGTCCAGCTGCTCTGACTTTGCTTCAATGTCATGAAAGTACTGGTTGAACTCAGTTTTGAGTTTGGACTGATGCGTTTTAACAATTGTGACCATCTGCTTGTTTTCAGCATCAGTGGCAAGATAGCCATCAAGCAGTGGGAAACAGCTTATATCCCCTTTGTCGCATTTTGTCTCCCATAAGTTGACTTTATTTATGAATCCATTCACTCTGTCATACATGTTAAGGATATGTGAGTCCTTGCCTTGAAGTGAGAGGTTAAGCTCATTAAGCTTGGAGAAGACATCGGCAAGATATGCCAGCCGTGCAACCCACCCTGCATCCTGAGAAACCACTGCGTGAGGATGAGAGCTGGATGAGGAAAGCAGACACCTCAGTGCGAAGTTCAAACAGCCTGGATAGTGTGTTGCCATGCGACAACCAGCGGACATCTGTGTGAAGCAGTAGCTGCCCATGTCTGCCCCGCTGTCTTGACACAGAGTTTGAAATAGTCGGTGATTCGTAGGTCTGGACTGAATGAAATTAATCACCTTAACTGCGTCATCCATGACATCACTTAACTCGGGGAACTGGCGAGAGCCTCCCGGTGGATAATGCAGTGATTCCACTTAATTTCGGGGTTTACCTTCATCACACGTCCATGCAACCCAGTCATCGCAGCTACGCCGTCGGTACAGATGTGACTGCAGGATTTCCACTCAAGATTGTTTTCTTTGAAAAAGCTGTCAATCACCTGAAATATTTCTTCGCCAGTTGTCTGTCCTGTTAGCTTCTTGCAAAACAAAATCATCAGATGTCAAGTCAATCCATAAACAATGGATTTGTCTGAACTGCCGGTGTTTGGTCTTGTCCACTTTTTTCTTCTTTTCACTGGGCTCACCGGTTCCTCATTGACGGTACCGGTCAGTATCAGTGCGTTAACGCGGCCCAACCAGGCATCCATTTTCCGTCTCTCCGACCGCATCGCGGGTTTCATTTTGCGGTTTCATTACGTAGGTTGTAGGTTGCTAAGCATTGCTAAAATGTGTTAATTTTTTTTAAATAATAATAATATATACGTATATATTTGAAATCAATTGCAATCCCTAATCTTTCTACGTACCCCCTGCAATCCCATCACGTACCCCTAGGGGTCCGCGTACCCCCGGTTGGGAATCACTGGTTTAAGGTACTGACCTACGTGTTCCAAACATGTTCATGAAGAACAAGATCTTTAGATTTTTAAGGACCAAAGTTGTCCTTATTTACACGTAGAAAGTTATAATAATGTTAATATTGAAACAGCTAACATTGTATATGTAATATGTTGGGGTGTAACTTGTTATAACTTGTATTAAATCAACAAACTTTTATCAATAGATCAGAAAAAGGTCAAAGGTTAGAGGTCACTGGTTTGATGAGAAATATGGAGGATTGGTTGTGTACATAAAGTCGTCACATGGAAAACAAACAGTTCAGAACCACCCCTAGATAATACATGTGTTACCAGTGTGTGACCAGGGTGTAACCAGGGTGTAACCAGGGTGTTACTAGGGTGTGTTAGTGTGTAACCTGTGTTTGACCAGAGTGTGACCAGGGTGTGTTAGCGTGTTACCAGGGTGTGTTAGTGTGTTACCAGGGTGTGTTAGTGTGTTATCAGGGTGTGTTAGCGTGTTACCAGGGTGTGTTAGTGTGTTATCAGGGTGTGTTAGCGTGTTACCAGGGTGTGTTAGCGTGTTACCAGGGTGTGTTTGTGTGTTACCAGGGTGTGTTAGCGTGTTACCAGGGTGTGTTAGTGTGTTTTCATGGTGTGTTAGCGTGTTTCCAAGGTGTGTTAGTGTGTTTTCATGGTGTGTTAGTATGTTACCAGTGTGTGACCAGGGTATAACCATGGTGTGTTAGTGTGTTATCAGGGTGTGTTAGTGTGTTACCAGGGTGTGTTAGTGTGTTACCAGGGTGTGTTAGTGTGTTATCAGGGTGTGTTAGCGTGTTACCAGGGTGTGTTAGAGTGTGTCAGAGGGGTGAAGATAGGGACAGAAACAACGCAATGACCATCAGTGAGCAGAGCCTTCCAAGAAGAAGAGGGACTGAACAACATCTGACTGTCTCAGAAACTCTACTTTAGTTTCCCTCTTCTTTCTGCCAGATCACCATTTACATTTCCGGTGTCAGATGGTCTCCTCTACTTGTCCCTGGCGCCTCCTCCATCTCCTTCTCCATCTCCTCCTCCATCTCCTTCTCCATCTCCTCCTCCATCTCCTTCACCATCTCCTCCTCCATCTCCTCCTCCATCTCCTTCTCCATCTCCTCCTCCATCTCCTCCTCCATCTCCTTCTCCATCTCCTCCTCCATCTCCTTCTCCATCTCCTCCTCCATCTCCTCCTCCATCTCCTCCTCCATCTCCTCCTCCCTCTCCTTCACCATCTCCTCCTCCATCTCCTCCTCCATCTCCTTCTCCATCTACTTCTCCATCTCCTTCTCCATCTCCTCCTCCATCTCCCTCATCTCCTCCTTCTCCTCCTCCTCCTTCTCCTCCATTGCTTCCTGCTCCTCTTCCTCCTCCATCTCCTCCTTCTCCTCTTCCTCCTTCTATTCCTCCTCTTCTTACCCTCCTCCTCTTCCTCCTTCTCCTCCATCTCCTCCATCATCTCCTCCATCTCCTTCTTCATATTCTCCTCCATCTCCTCCATCTCTTCCTCCTCCTACTTCTCCAGCTCCTCCATCTCCTCCTCCTCCTCCTCCTCCTCCTCCTCCTCCTCCTCCTCCTCCTCCTCCTCCTCCTCCTCCTCCTCCTCCTCCTCCTCTTCCCTATCGTCCTCTTCCTCCTCCTCCTCCTCCTCCTCCCCCCCCCGGTCTCATGTTTCTGTTTATACAAAGTTTGGGAAAGATGCAGCAACCGATTTTGTGAATCTCGGAGGGCTGGTGGAAAAAGTGGCATCATGCAGTGGGATGTGTGAGCAGAGAGGAGGCTGTGGTGAGGAGGGTAATGGATCCCCCTGGACCATGACCGCCCCTCACTCAACACTCCAACACAACCAGATACAAGAGTCCTTTTATCCATCAGGATATTGTTTTGGAGAATTAGTAGAAGGATCCTATCTGATGGAGGACACACTGAGGTGGACCGTTGATCAACAACCTCACATCTGAACATTACATTCCATTAGATTAGAGTAGATTAGATTCAAATTTAATGTAAAGTATACAGTACAGTAGTAAGTACAGTATACAGCGAAAATGATTATAAATATGTAAACTATAAGTAGAGGTAGGGAGTTATGATACAGTGCAAGGCAGTCTAAGACATGAAAATGGCGTGAAACGTGAAAAGGGTATTGTCAGCAGAGTTCGTATGTTGGGCAGCAGGGGGGGGGGGGGGGTGGCTGTGAACATGTGATGGATCGCGGCCAAGAGCACTAGAACCTCTCCATTACTATGTAGTAGTACTGTATATCTGTACTGTGTTAGTACTCTGGTCTGGTGTTAGTACTGTATATGTTAGTGTGGTTCTCTGTGTTCCACGTGTGAGAGATGGACATGATGGAGTGGGCCTGCGGTGAGCGCCTGTGGTGAGAGGGTCTCCAGCTCAGCTCTGGTCCCAGACTCTCTGTCTACCAGGGGTTCAACTGGGAGTCAGCTGATCCTCCTGGGACACCCAGAGTACAGTAGTAGTACTAGTAGTCCTAGAGGTAGTACCAGTTGTCCTAGAGGTAGTACTAGTAGTCCTAGAGGTGGTACTTGTAGTTAAAGAGTTACTAGTCATATAAGAGGTAGGACTTGTTGTACTTGTAGTCCTAGATTTACTACTAGCAGTACTAACTTTAGTATTAGTGGTCCTAGAGGTAGTACTAGTAGTCCTAGAGGTAGTAATAATAGTACTAAAGGTAGAACTAGTAATTCTAGGGGTACTAAGTATTAAAGGTAGTACTATATGTAGAACTAGTAGTCCTAGTAGTACAAGTAGTCCTAGATGTAATACTAGCAGTATTAACGGAAGTACTAGTAGTCCTAGAGGAAGTACTTATAGTACTAGAGGTAGTCCTAGTAGTACTAGAGGAAGTAGTAATAGTACAAGAGGTAGTACTAGTGGTACTAGAGGAAGTACTGATAGTACTAGAGGTAGTACTAGTAGTAGTTCTAACAATCAGGTGACTTCTAACCTGACAGTGTGGTGCCATCTATTGGAGACAAAGTTGTATTTACACAAGCTCTCTCTCTCTCTCTCTCTCTCTCTCTCTCTCTCGTTCCCTCCATCCCATCTCTACAGTATGGGACCCTTGAGGAGGAGACAGAGGCCCAGGACAGTGAAGATGACAAGGCAGGAGAAGTGAAGCGAGAGGAGGAAGAAGGGGCATGGCGTGGGGGTGTGGTCAGGGGGTGTTTCTCGCGGTATCTCACAGCGCACACCTGTCCAGCCCTTGTAGCAGTGGCAGGAGAACCTTCATGTGCAGTACGTCCCGGCGGGTCAGCCCGGTGAGGAGGAGGCTCCGCCCGGTCCGGTGGATGTTGAAGGACCGTGGGTTCAGGTGCAGCATGGCCCCAGAGGCGGGGCTCTTCCGGACACACTGGCCCTTCGTCTCACACAGCGCCTTGCTGCACAGCCTAGCGGCGGACGTCACATTGACCACATAGTGACCCAGAGGACCGTCCATGTACTTCTTCACCGCCAGACAGTTCCTCTGGAACATGTTAGAGGAGGAGAACAGTCATTATATCACACAAGAGAACATTATATCACACAAGAGAACATCCTCCCTCATCTCCCAGTCTGTAGAGAGCTGCTTCATTCCTCTGTAGGTCTGTAGGTCTGTAGGAGCTCTGTAGGTCTGTAGGTCTGTAGGAGGTCTGTATGTCTGTAGGAGGTCTGTATGTCTGTAGGAGGTCTGTAGGTCTGTAGACCTGTAGGTCTGTAGGTGTGTAGGTCTATAGGTCTGTAGGAGGTCTGTAGGTCGCTAGGAGCTCTGTAGGTCTGTAGGTTCGTAGGAGCTCTGTAGGAGCTCTGTAGGTCTGAAGGTCTGTAGGTCTGTAGGTCTGTAGGAGGTCTGTATGTCTGTAGGAGGTCTGTAGGTCTGTAGGTCTATATGTGTGTAGGTCTGGAGGTCTGTAGGAGGTCTGTAGTAGGTCTGTAGGAGGTCTGTAGGTCTGAAGGTCTGTAGTAGGTCTGTAGGAGCTCTGTAGGTCTGTAGGTCTGTAGGAGGTCTGTATGTCTGTAGGAGGTCTGTATGTCTGTAGGAGGTCTGTAGGTCTGTAGACCTGTAGGTGTGTAGGTCTATAGGTCTGTAGGAGGTCTGTAGGTCGCTAGGAGCTCTGTAGGTCTGTAGGTTCGTAGGAGCTCTGTAGGAGCTCTGTAGGTCTGAAGGTCTGTAGGAGGTATGTAGGTCTGTAGGAGGTCTGTAGGTTTGTAGGAGGTCTGTAGATCTGTTGGAGATCTGTAGGTCTGAAGGTCTGTAGTAGGTCCGTAGGTCTGTAGGAGGTCTGTATGTCTGAAGGTCTGTAGTAGGTTTGTAGGAGGTCTGTAGGTGGTCTGTAGGTCTGTAGGAGGTCTGTAGGTCTGTAGGAGGTCTGTAGGTCTGTGAGTCTGTAGGAGGTTTGTAGGTCTGTAGAAGGTCTGTAGGTCTGTAGGAGGTCTGTAGGTCTGTCGGAGGTCTGTAGGTCTGTGGGTCTGTAGGAGGTATGTAGGTCTGTAGGAGGTCTGAAGGTCTGGAGGAGGTCTGGAGGTATGTAGGTCTGGAGGTCTGGAGGTCTGAAGGTCTGTAGTAGGTCTGTCGGACTGTAGGAGGTCTGTAGGAGGTCTGTGGGTCTGTAGGACGTTTGTAGGTCTATAGGTCTTTAGTAGGTCTGTAGGAGATCTGTAAGAGGTATGTAAGTCTGTAGGTCTGTGGGTCTGTAGGAGGTATGTAGATCTGTAGGTCTGTAGGAGGTCTGTAGGAGGTATGTAAGTCTGTAGGAGGTCTGTAGGAGGTATGTAGGAGCTCTGTACGTCTGTAGGTTTGTAGGAGCTCTGTAGGGCTGTAGGTCTGTAGGAGCTCTGTAGGTCTGAAGGTCTGTAGGTCTGTAGGAGGTCTGTATGTCTGTAGGAGGTCTGTAGGTATGTAGGTCTGTATGTCTGAAGGAGGTCTTTAGGTCTGTGGGTCTGTAGGAGGTATGTAGGTCTGTAGGTCTGTAGGAGGTCTGTTGGTCTGTCGGGGGTCTGTAGGTCTGTGGGTCTGTAGGAGGTCTGTAGGTCTGTAAGAGATATGTAGGTCTGTAGGTCTGCAGGAGGTCTGTAGGTCTGTCGGGGGTCTGTAGGTCTGTAGGTCTATAGGAGGTCTGTAGGTCTGTAGGAGGTCTGTAGGTCTGTAGGTCTGTAGGAGCTCTGTGGGTCTGAAGGTCTGTAGGTCTGTGGGAGGTCTGTATGTCTGTAGGAGGTCTGTAGGTCTGTAGGTCTGTATGTGTGTAGGTCTGGAGGTCTGTAGGAGGTCTGTAGATCTGTCGGAGGTCTGTAGGTCTGTAGGAGGTCTGTAGATCTGTCGGAGGTCTGTAGGTCTGTGGGTCTGTAGGAGGTCTGGAGGTCTGTAGGTCTGTAGGAGGTCTGTAGGTCTGTAGGAGATATGTAGGTCTGTAGTAGGTCTGTAGTAGGTCTGTATGTCTGAAGGTCTGTAGTAGGTCTGTAGGTCTGTAGGAGGTCTGTAGGTCTGTGGGTCTGTAGGAGGTATGTAGGTCTGTAGGAGGTCTGTAGGTCTGTCAGAGGTCTGTAGGTCTGTAGGAGTTCTGTAGGTCTGTAGGAGGTTTGGAGGTATGTAGGTCTGTAGTAAGTCTGTCGGACTGTAGGAGGTCTGTAGGAGGTATGTGGGTCTGTAGGAGGTCTGTAGGTCTGTCAGTCTTTAGGAGGTCTGTAGGTCTGAAGGTCTGTAGTAGGAGGTATGTAAGTCTGTAGGTCTGTAGGAGGTCTGTAGGAGGTCTGTAGGTCTGTATGTAGGTCTGAAGGTCTGTAGACCTGTAGGTCTGTAGGTCTATAGGAGGTCTGTAGGTCGCTAGGAGCTCTGTAGGTCTGTAGGTTTGTAGGAGCTCTGTAGGTCTGGAGGTCTGTAGGTCTATATGTGTGTAGGTCTGGAGGTCTGTAGGAGGTCTGTAGTAGGTCTGTAGGTCTGTAGGAGGTCTGTAGTAGGTCTGTAGGTCTGTAGGAGGTCTGTAGGTCTGAAGGTCTGTAGGTCTGTAGGAGGTCTGTAGATCTGTCGGAGGTCTGGAGGTCTGGAGGTCTGTAGTAGGTCCGTAGGTCTGTAGGAGGTCTGTATGTCTGAAGGTCTGTAGGTATGTAGTAGGTCTGTAGGAGGTCTGTAGGTCTGTAGGTCTGTCGGAGGTCTGTAGGTCTGTGGGTCTGTAGGAGGTATGTGGGTCTGTAGGAGTTCTGTAGGTCTGGAGGTCTGTAGTAGGTCTGTAGGTCTGTAGGTGTGTAGGTCTGGAGATCTGTAGTAGGAGGTATGTAGGTCTGTAGGTCTGTAGGAGCTCTGTAGGTCTGTAGGTCTGTCGGAACTCTGTGGGTCTGAAGGTCTGAAGGTCTGTAGTAGGTCTGTAGGTCTCTAGGAGGTCTGTAGATCTTTCGGAGGTCTGGAGGTCTGTAGGTCTGTAGGAGGTCTGTAGGTCTGTAGGAGGTCTGTGGGTCTGTAGGAGGTATGTAGGTCTGTAGTAAGTCTGTCGGACTGTAGGAGGTATGTGGGTCTGTAGGTCTGTAGTAGGAGGTATGTAAGTCTGTAGGTCGTCTGTAGGAGGTCTGTAGATCTGTAGGGCTGTAGGAGGTCTGTATGTGTGTAGGTCTGGAGGTCTGTAGTAGGTCTGTAGAAGGTCTGTAGGTCTGTAGGTCTGTAGGAGATCTGTAGGAGGTATGTAAATCTGTAGGAGATATGTAGGTCTGAAGGTCTGTAGTAGGTCTGTATGTATGTAGTAGGTCTGTGGGTCTGTAGTAAGTCTGTTGGACTGTAGGAGGTCTGTAGGAGGTCTGTAGGAGGAGGTATGTAAGTCTGTAGGTCTGTAGGAGGTCTGTAGGAGCTCTGTAGTAGGTCTGTAGGTCTGTAGTAAGTCTGTAGTAGGAGGTATGTAAGTCTGTGGGTCTGTAGGTCTGTAGGAGGTATGTAAATCTGTAGGAGATATGTAGGTCTGAAGGTCTGTGGGTCTGTAGGTCTGTAGTAAGTCTGTCGGACTGTAGGAGGTCTGTAGGAGGTCTGTAGGTGGTATGTAGGTCTGTAGGAGGTCTGGAGGTATGTAGTAGGAGGTATGTAAGTCTGTAGGTCTGTAGGAGGTCTGTAGGTCTGTAGGACTGAAGGTCTGTAGGTCTGTAGGAGGTCTGTAGGTATGTGGGTCTGTAGGAGGTATGTAAGTCTGTAGTAGGTCTGTGGGTCTGTAGGAGGTATTTAGGTCTGTAGGTCTGTAGGAGATCTGTAGGAGGTATGTCAATCTGTAGGAGATATGTAGGTCTGAAGGTCTGTAGTAGGTCTGTAGGAGGTCTGTAGGAGGAGGTATGTAAGTCTGTAGGTCTGTAGGAGGTCTGTAAGAGGTCTGTAGAAGGTCTGTAGGAGGTATGTAAATCTGTAGGTCTGTAATGGTAAATGGACATTTATATAGCGCTTTTCTAACCAATGGTTACTCAAAGCGCTTTACATATCAAGTCTCACATTCACCCATTCATACACACATTCAACCAGCAGTTAGGGTTAGGGTGTCTTGCTCAAGGACACCTCGACAGCTTTTGCTAGGAGGAGGCAGGGATCGAACCAGCAACCTTCCGGTTCTGAGGCGACCGCGCTACCTCCTGAGCTAAACCGCGCTACCTCCTGAGCTAAACTGACGCCAGATGTAGGTCTGTAGGTCTGTAGGAGGTCTGTGGGTCTGTAGGAGGTATGTAGGTCTGTAGATCTGTAGGAGGTCTGTAGGTATGTAGGAGGTCTGTATGTCTGTAGGTCTGTAGGACGTCTGTAGGTCTGAAGGTCCGTAGTAGGTCTGTAGGTCTGTAGGGGGTCTATAGGTCTGTAGGATGTCTTTAGGTCTGTAGGAGGTCTATAGGTCTGTAGGAGGTCTGTAGGTCTGAAGGTCTTTAGTAGGTCTGTAGGTCTGTAGGAGGTCTATAGGTCTGTAGGAGGTCTGTAGGAGATATGTAGGTCTGTAGGAGATATGTAGGTCTGTAGGATATCTGTAGGTCTGTAGGTCTGTAGGAGGTCTGGAGGTCTGTAGGTCTGGAGTAGGTCTGTAGGTCTGAAGGTCTTAAGTAGATCTGGAGGTCTGGAGTAGGTCTGTCGGTCTGAAGGTCTTAAGTAGGTCTGGAGGTCTGGAGGTTTGTAGGTCTGTAGGAGGTCTGTAGGTCTGTATGTCTGTATGAGGTCTGAAGGAGGTCTGTAGGTCTGTGGGAGGTCTGTAGGTCTGTAGGGCTGTAGGTTTGTAGGAGGTCTGTAGGTCTGTATGAGATATGTAGGTCTGAAGGTCTGTAGTAGGTCTGTGGGTCTGTAGGAGGTATGTAGGTCTGTAGGTCTGTAGGAGGTCTGAAGGAGGTCTGTAGGTCTGTAGGAGGTCTGGAGGTATGTAGGTCTGGAGGTCTGGAGGTCTGAAGATGTATAGTAGGTCTGTCAGACTGTAGGAGGTCTGTAGGAGGTGTGTAGGTCTGTAGGTCTGTAGGAGGTCTGTAGAAGGTATGTAGGTCTGTAGGAGGTCTGTAGGTCTGTAGGTCTGTAGCTGGTCGGTAGATCTGTATGTCTGAAGGAGCTCTGTAGGTCTGTAGGTCTGTAGGAGATCTATAGGTCTGTATCTCTGTAGGAGCCATGTAGGTCTGTCGGACTGTAGGAGGTCTGTAGGTCTGTAGGATGTCTGTAGGTCTGTGGGTCTGTGGATCTGTAGGATGTCTGTGGGTCTGTCAGATGTCTGTAGGTCTGTAGGTCTGTAGGTCTGTAGGAGGTCTGTAGGTCTGTAGGTTTGTAGGAGGTCTGTGGGTCTGTAGGAGGTCTGTAGATGTGTAGGAGGTCTGTTGGAGGTCTGTAGGTGTGTAGGTCTGTAGGTGTGTAGGAGGTATGGAGGTCTGTAGGTCTTTAGGAGATCTGTAGGTCTGAGGAGGTCTGTAGGAGGTCTGTAGGTATGTAGGAGATCTGTAGATCTGTAGGTCTGGAAGTGGTCTGTAGGTATATAGGAGGTCAATAGGTCTGGTGGTCTGGGACGTCTTTACCTGGGAGCGAGAGTATTCCGAGGACCCCCACAGGACGACCCCTGAAGCTCCCAGGGCGGCGCTCTCTCCGATGGTAGCGACCAGGTCCCTCTGTGATGGGAGATCAACATTAGACAAAAGCTAGCTAAATAAAAAAGCTAAATAGCTTCTGAATAAGCAGGCACTACACAAGGCTGGGACCTACTGCTCTCCCTGGACAAGGATCCCTATTCTTGGTTCCTTTTCAAGGTTTCTCCCCTGTTCTGGGTTCCTTCTCTAGATATCTTCCCTGTTCTGGTTTGTTCTCTAGGTCTCTTCTGGTTCCTTCTCTAGGTGTCTCCTGGTTCCTTCTCAAGGTCTCTTCTGGTTCCTTCTCTAGGTGTCTCCTGGTTCCTTCTCTAGGTCTCTTCTGGTTCTTTCACTAGGTATATTTATGTTCCTTCTCTAGGTCTCTTCTGGTTTCTTCTCCAGGTCTCTTCTGGTTCCTTCACTAGGTATCCCATGGTTCCTTCTCTAGGTATCTTCCCTATTCTAAGTTCTAGGTCTCTTTCCTTTGGGTTTGTGGCATGTCTCCTTCAAGTCTTTTAGGTCTTAGAGTTAGGGTGTGGGCTAAATGTGGGACGTGAATTCCTTTGAGACTAACTGTGATTAAGGGCTGGACTAATAACATACTTGGACTTGACTGGTGCAGTGATGTGGATCTTACCTCTGAAAGAACCACAAAGGTGTAAGCGTAGAAGGGTCTGGAGTACACAAACACAGGCAGTACATGGTCGGTGCGGGCGATGGAAGCGATCCTCATGGCCTCCTTGACGCGGTGGTGGACGAACCTGATGGTGTTGTCTGAAGACCGGAGCTCGTAGTCCAGGTAGATGGAGGGGTAGAGCACCGTGCTCTCCCTCCACAGCCAAGCCAGGTGGTCATTACGCACGTGTTCCACGTCGGGACATTCTCCCGTGTAGCGGCGAGGGTGCCGCTTGTAGCCGTAGTTGTAGCAGTCGGGGAACAGGTAGAACCCCCACAGCCCGTCTGGTCGACAGCTTTGGGCCTGTGGAGTTCATGAAGGCCAGACCTGAATGCTGGAAGCTCTCCTTGGCCTCTTTCTCTATCTGGCTCTCGGGCCAGTCGGGGTGCTGCTGGCGGACACGCTCCTTGGACCTGTGGCGATAGATGTCCTTGGAGCCCTAATTGCGGACCCACTGGGGCCTCCAGTTCTCCCAGTCGATGACGGCCAGGCCCCTAAAGTCCTTGTTGGGGATCAGCTTTGTTCAGGTGCTTGTGGAGCTCTGGGTCTGAGGCACACGGTGCTGGAGTAGTAGGGTACTGGCCCAGGTGGCTGTGGTAGAAGATGGTGACGTTGGGCCCTCATGGGTCTCATGGGTCTCATTGAGGTCTCATTGAGGTCTCATTGAGGTCTCATTGAGGTCTCATTGAGGTCTCATGGGTCTCATTGAGGTCTCATTGAGGTCTCATGGGTCTCATTGAGGTCTCATTGAGGTCTCATTGAGGTCTCATGGGTCTCATGGTCTCATTGAGGTCTCATTGAGGTCTCATTGAGGTCTCATTGAGGTCTCATTGAGGTCTCATTGAGGTCTCATTGAGGTCTCATTGAGGTCTCATTGAGGTCTCATTGGCCCTCATGGGTCTCATTGAGGTCTCATTGAGGTCTCATTGAGGTCTCATTGAGGTCTCATTGAGGTCTCATTGAGGTCTCATTGAGGTCACGATGTGGAACACTCAGGTCCACATGGAAGCGCATCCGGCAGGACTCCGCCGGGGCGTTCCAGACTACCAGGAAGGGTCGGTGGGGGATGAGGGGAGGCAGGGCCGGCTTCTTCTGCTCACTGAACCCCTGACCTCCAGGAGCCCACGAGGCTAGGAGTTGGAGAAGGAGGTGAAGCCTAAGCAGCAGCATGGTACCCAAGATCTCATGGACCAGCCGCACGTTCTGCTGCTGCAGGCATGACCGAGAAGAGATGAGAAGAGATGGAGGAGAGTGGGCAGATAGCAATGAATGAGTGAATGAGCAGTGAATAGCAGTGAATGAGGAGAAGGGAGGAGGGCATGAGGAGATGAGAGAAGCGAATAAGGAGAAGAGAGAAGTGAATGAGGAGAAGAGAGGAGTGCATGAGGAGAAGAGAGGAGGAAATGAGGGGAAGAGAGGAGTGCATGAGGAGAAGAGAGGAGGAAATGAGGAGAAGAGAGGAGGAAATGAGAAGAGAGGAGTGAATGAGGAGAAGAGAGGAGGAAATGAGGGGAAGAGAGGAGGGACTGTGGAGGAGAGAGGAGGGAATGAAGAGAAAAGAGGAAGGAATGAGGAGAAGAGATAAGGCAGATGGGAAGAAGATTTGAGGTATGGAGGAGATAAGGAAAAGTGAGGAGAGGAGAGAAGAGAGAGAGAAGAGAAGAGGAGGAGGAAAAGGAGGAGGAGAGAGTGACGTGGACAGAGGGGTGATGATGCTGAGAGAAAAAACACAATGACCTTCAGTGAGCAGAGCCTCCAAGCTGGTTAACAAAGACACAGATAACGAGGTGCTCTACATTCCACTACACAACAAGCCTCTGTCTACAGCGGTCCACCACATGCATGAGAAGAACACGGATGAGAAGAACACATTAGAACCATAATGATGTTTTATGGAGAAGAGGAACCAATGTTCTGAACAACATCTGACTGTCTCAGAAACTCTTCTTTAGTTTCCCTCTTCTTTCTGCCAGATCACCATTTACATTTCTGGTGTCAAATGGTCTCCTCTACTTGTCCCTGGCGCCTCCTCCATCTCCTCCATCTCCTCCTCCTCCTTCTTCTCCATATCCTCCTCCTCCTCCTCCTCCTCCTCCTCCTCCATCTCTTCCTCCTCCTCCTCTTCCTCATCCTCCTCTTCCTCCTGCTCCTCCTCCTCATCCTCCTTCTCCATCTTCTTCCTCCTCCTCCTCTTCCTTCTCCTCCTCCATCTCCTCCTCATCCGCCATCTCCTTCTTCCTCCTCCTCATCCTCCTTCTCCATCTTCTTCCTCCTCCTCCTCCTCTTCCTCCTCCTCCTCCATCTCCTCCTCATCGCCATCTCCTTCTTCCTCCTCCTCCTCCTCCTCCATTTCCTTCTTCGTCCTCCTTATATAGTATATAAGTATAAGAGGAGGAGTAGGACTTCCTCCTACTCCTCCTCTTCCTCCTCCTCCTCCTCCTTAGACATCACACTGTGATCCAAAGAACTTCATGTGGATTACGGATTCATCAATTAAAGAGCAATTAGGTGTCACTACATCTTACATGCAGACTGAGGACATTAGGGACACCTCCACCTCCTCCTCCTCCACCCTCCTCCTCCTTCACCTCCTCCTCCTTCACCTCCTCCTCCTCATCCTCTTCTTACTCCTCCCCCTTCTCCTCCTACTCCACCCTCCTCCTCCTCCTCCACACTCATCCACCTTCTCCTCCTTCTCCTCCACCCTCCTCTATCTTTACCTCCTCCTCCTCCTCCACCCTCCTTCTCCTCAATCTCTTCCTCCTCCTTATTACAGTTACTGCACTGTGTTGCACTGTATTCATGATGCTGCTCTACTACTGGCACTTGAAAATGCATTCAACACCTGTACATATCGTCATCTCAACACCTGTACATATCGTCCTCTCAACACCTGTACATATCATCATCTCAACACCTGTACATATCATCATCTCAACACCTGTACATATCATCATCTCAACACCTGTACACATCATCATCTCAACACCTGTACATATCATCATCTCAACACCTGTACACATCATCATCTCAACACCTGTACATATCGTCCTCTCAACACCTGTACATATCGTCATCTCAACACCTGTACATATCATCATCTCAACACCTGTACACATCATCATCTCAACACCTGTACATATCATCATCTCAACACCTGTACACATCATCATCTCAACACCTGTACACATCATCATCTCAACACCTGTACACATCATCATCTCAACACCTGTACATATCATCATCTCAACACCTGTACATATCATCATCTCAACACCTGTACATATCGTCATCTCAACACCTGTACATATCGTCCTCTCAACACCTGTACACATCATCATCTCAACACCTGTACATATCGTCATCTCAACACCTGTACATATCATCATCTCAACACCTGTACATATCATCATCTCAACACCTGTACATATCATCATCTCAACACCTGTACATATCATCATCTCAACACCTGTACATATCGTCATCTCAACACCTGTACATATCATCATCTCAACACCTGTACATATCGTCATCTCAACACCTGTACATATCATCATCTCAACACCTGTACATATCATCATCTCAACACCTGTACATATCGTCCTCTCAACACCTGTACACATCATCATCTCAACACCTGTACATATCGTCATCTCAACACCTGTACACATCATCATCTCAACACCTGTACATATCGTCATCTCAACACCTGTACACATCATCATCTCAACACCTGTACACATCATCATCTCAACACCTGTACACATCATCATCTCAACACCTGTACACATCATCATCTCAACACCTGTACACATCATCATCTCAACACCTGTACATATCATCATCTCAACACCTGTACATATCATCATCTCAACACCTGTACATATCATCATCTCAACACCTGTACATATCGTCCATCAGTATTGTGGGCGGCAGTACAGCTCAGGAGGTAGAGCGGTCGCATTGCGTTGTTTATAGTACATAGTATAGTACATAGTATAGTATATAGTGTTGTTTATAGTATATATTATAGTACATATATAGTGTTGTTTATAGTATATAGTAAAGTACATAGTGTAGTATATTAGATTAGATTAGATTCTAATGTATTGTCATTGCAGCACAAGTACAGTACAGCAAAAATAATTTGGCATCTAACCAGAGTGCACATGTTACAGTAAAGTGCCTGTGATATATAATGTACAGTGGTTAAATAAGATGTAAAGATGTAAGTATAAGATATGTGCAGAATTATAGGTGTATATATATATATACAGGTAAGTATACAAGTTTTCAACTGGTAGTGACCAGGGGTATGCAGTACCCCTGGTCATGGTGCAGAGTTCAGAGAGATGGCAGCTGAGGGGAAGAAGCTGTTCCTGAGCCTGCTTGACTTAGAACAGAGGTTCCTGTAGCGCCTCCTGGAGGGGAGGAGGGAACAGTCCATGGTTCGACAATTGTCTATGCCTTGTTCAGACACAGTTTGCGGTGGGTCTTTATTGCAGGAAGGGTTAATCCAACGATGCTTTGGGCGGTTTTCACGACCCTCTGCAGCGCTTTCCGGTCGGAAACAGTGCAGTTGCCGTACCACACTGTGATGCAGTTGGTGAGGATGCTTTCGATAGCACACCGGTAAAAGTTCACCAGAATCTGAGGTGACAGGTGGGCTTTCCTCAGTCTCTCAGGAAGAAGAGACGCTGGTGAATCTTCTTGAACAGTGAGGCAGTGTTGAGGGTCCAGGAGAGGTCCTCTGAGATGTGGACCCCCAGGAATTTGAAGCTGGGCCAGGTTGAGGGCCAGGCTGTTGGACCTGAGGTCCAGGTGCTGGACCTCCACTGATGAGGCACAGGGTGGAGGTCCAGGTGCTGGACCTCCACCCTGTGCCTCATGGTTGTTTTTGATGATGGTGTTTGTGCCATGTACATAGTAGTAGTTCACATAGTTCACATAGTATATATAGTGTTGTTAATAGTATAAACTATAATACATAGTATAGTATATAGTGTTTATAGTATATAGTATAGCATATCATAGGCAGTATATAGTGTTGTTTATAGTATATAGTACATATTATAGTATAGTGTAGAAAGTATAGTACATAGTATAGTATATCGTTTTGTTTATAGTATACATGTATAGTATAGTTACATAGTATAGTGTTGTTTAGTATAAAGTATAGTATATACTATACTATGTACTTTACTTTATGTTAATACTGTGTGTGTGTGTGTGTGTGTGTGTGTGTGTGTGTGTTTATGCTGTGTGTGAGTGTGTGTGTGTGGGTTAATGCTGTTTGTGTTTGTGTGTGTGTGTGTGTGTGTGTGTGTGTGTGTGTGTGTTTGTGTGCTAATGCTGTGTATGTGTGTGCGTGTGTGTGTGTGGGGGGGGTTAATGCTGTTTGTGTGTGTGTGTGTTAATGCTGTGTGTGTGAGTGTGTGTGTGTGTGTGTGTGTGTGTGTGTGTTAATGCTGTGTGGGTTTTTGTTAATACTGTGTGTGTGTGTGTGTGTGTGTGTGTGTAAATGTTGTGTGTGTATGTGTGTTTATGTGCGTGTGTGTTAATGCTGTGTGGGTTTTTGTTAATTCTGTGTGTGTGTGTGTGTGTGTAAATGCTGTGTGTGTGTGTGTGTTAATGCTGTGTGTGTGTGTGTGTGCGTGTGTGTGTGTGTGTGTGTGTGTGTTAATGCTGTGTGTGTGTGTGTGTGTGTGTGGTAATGCTGTGCGTGTGTGTTAATGCTGTGTGTGTGTGTGTGTGTGTGTGAGTGAGCTTCAGTGTAATCCTTTATATTTTGGTCTCAGGGGGGAGGAGCTAGGGGAGGAGAGAGGAGATGGGGGAGGAGCTTAGAGGAGAGATGGGGGATGGGAGAGAGGAGGAGCAGGTCTCTTTTAATCCTAATCCTGTTGATGAGGTCATGCTCTCACCGTTCTGAGACAGGATGTTAAATTTCATACAGATCTCACTTCCTCCTGAGTCTTTCCACTCACAACCATATGGAAGTAAATCCGCCCACCTTGTTAATAACCCTTCATTAAAAACGTTGACCTTTGACCTTATCATGTATAGATCTTTCATGTCTATCATGCGCACTGCCTATATTCCTCCCCCCCTCCCTCCCCTCCCCCTCCCTCCCCCCTCTCTCCTCTAGGGAGCAGGTGAGCTACCTGCTCCCTAGAGGAGGGAGCTCACCTGCTCCCTTATGCTCCCCAGTGTCTTCTGTACTTCAGATGGTTGGTTGAGTGAGGAGGAGGAGAACAGCTCAGAAGAACAGAGGAAAGATAGGTTTCAGTGGAGGAGCTGTAGTGATCACCAGGACCACACAGTGGAGGAGCTGTAGTGATCACCAGGACCACACAGTGGAGGAGCTGTAGTGATCACCAGGACCACACAGTGGAGGAGCTGTAGTGATCACCAGGACCACACAGTGGAGGAGCTGTAGTGATCAACAGGACCACACAGTGGAGGAGCTGTAGTGATCAACAGGACCACACAGTGGAGGAGCTGTAGTGATCACCAGGACCACACAGTGGAGGAGCTGTAGTGATCAACAGGACCACACAGTGGAGGAGCTGTAGTGATCACCAGGACCACACAGTGGAGGAGCCGTAGTGATCAACAGGACCACATAGTGGAGGAGCTGTAGTGATCACCAGGACCACAGATTGTTAATTAGATTAGCTGGAGGCTTTTCCTGAGATACTGATCCTCCTTCTGCTCTCCACTGGACCCTCCACCGTCGTGAAGGTCAAGTCGGACTTCCAGACAACACTGAGCGACACAGAAAGGGAGTGGACTGGGACTGGAGGTAAGGGTCTGGGTGGTGAGGGTCTGGTTGGTCTGGGTGGTGAGGGTCTGGGTGGTCTGGATGGTGAGGGTCTGGGTGGTGAGGGTCTGGGTGGTCTGGTTGGTGAGGGTCTGGGTGGTCTGGTTGGTGAGGGTCTGGGTGGTCTGGTTGGTGAGGGTCTGGTGGGTCAGGGTCTGGGTGGTGAGGGTCTGGTTGGTGAGGGTCTGGGTGGTGAGGGTCTGGGTGGTGAGGGTCTGGGTGGTCTGGTTGGTGAGGGTCTGGGTGGTCTGGTTGGTGAGGGTCTGGGTGGTGAGGGTCTGGGTGGTCTGGTTGGTGAGGGTCTGGGTGGTCTGGTTGGTGAGGGTCTGGGTGGTGAGGGTCTGGGTGGTGAGGGTCTGGGTGGTGAGGGTCTGGGTGGTCTGGTTGGTGAGGGTCTGGGTGGTCTGGTTGGTGAGGGTCTGGGTGGTCTGATTGGTGAGGGTCTGGGTGGTGAGGGTCTGGTTGGTGAGGGTCTGGGTGGTGAGGGTCTGGGTGGTCTGGTTGGTGAGGGTCTGGGTGGTCTGGTTGGTGAGGGTCTGGTTGGTGAGGGTCTGGGTGGTGAGGGTCTGGGTGGTCTGGTTGGTGAGGGTCTGGGTGATCTGGTTGGTGAGGGTCTGGGTGGTCTGGTTGGTGAGGGTCTGGGTGGTCTGGTTGGTGAGGGTCTGGGTGGTGAGGGTCTGGGTGGTCTGGTTGGTGAGGGTCTGGGTGGTCTGGTTGGTGGGGGTCTGGGTGGTCTGGTTGGTGAGGGTCTGGGTGGTCTGGTTGGTGAGGGTCTGGGTGGTGAGGGTCTGGGTGGTCTGGTTGGTGAGGGTCTGGGTGGTCTGGTTGGTGGGGGTCTGGGTGGTCTGGTTGGTGAGGGTCTGGGTGGTGAGGGTCTGGGTGGTCTGGTTGGTGAGGGTCTGGGTGGTCTGGTTGGTGAGGGTCTGGGTGGTCTGGTTGGTGAGGGTCTGGGTGGTCATCATATCACCTTCATGGGTAATCTTCATGGCATGTTATTCCTTTTTATCTGGTCTTAAGTCCTGTGTTAAAAGCGAGTTAAACTTGTTCTGTTAAGATAAACCTGTACATTATATGAGCTTTAGCTTATCCAGTAGGTTCTCCAAACACTGACTGAGGACCAGGAGAACCCTCTAGTGTCATGAGGACCAGGAGAACCCTCTATTGTCATGAGGACCAGGAGAACCCTCTAGTGTCATGAGGACCAGGACAACCCTCTAGTGTCATGAGGACCAAGAGAACCCTCTAGTGTCATGAGGACCAGGAGAACCCTCTAGTGTCATGAGGACCAGGAGAACCCTCTAGTGTCATGAGGACCAGGAGAACCCTCTAGTGTCATGAGGACCAGGGGAACCCTCTCGTGTCATGAGGACCAGGGGAACACTCTAGTGTCATGAGGACCAGGAGAACCCTCTAGTGTCATGAGGACCAGGGGAACCCTCTAGTGTCATGAGGACCAGGAGAACCCTCTAGTGTCATGAGGACCAGGAGAACCCTCTAGTGTCATGAGGACCAGGAGAACCCTCTAGTGTCATGAGGACCAGGAGAACCCTCTAGTGTCATGAGGACCAGGAGAACCCTCTAGTGTCATGAGGACCAGGGGAACCCTCTAGTGTCATGAGGACCAGGAGAACCCTCTAGTCTGGGGTTAAGACCATGATAGACAGAGCAAGTTTTGATTAAATCAGGGATGATTTGTGTCGGAGGTTCAAAGGTCCTAATGTGATGAGCAGAACTCACCTAGGCGGCTTTGATAACGGATACTATATGTTTACTATCTATTGATCTATCTTTGCTTTATATTAGATTAGCTTGTAGTGTTTCATTAAATTAAACACATTATTATATAGTATCATATAGAGGTTATTAATGATGAACACATTATTATATAGAATAAAGAGGTTATTAATGATTAACACATTATTATATAGTATATAGAGGTTATTAATGATTAACACATTATTATATCACCTTCATGGGTAATCTTCATGGCATGTTATTCCTTTTTATCTGGTCTTAAGTCCTGTGTTAAAAGCGAGTTAAACTTGTTCTGTTAAGATAAACCTGTACATTATATGAGCTTTAGCTTATCCAGTAGGTTCTCCAAACACTGACTGAGGACCAGGAGAACCCTCTAGTGTCATGAGGACCAGGAGAACCCTCTATTGTCATGAGGACCAGGAGAACCCTCTAGTGTCATGAGGACCAGGAGAACCCTCTAGTGTCATGAGGACCAGGAGAACCCTCTAGTGTCATGAGGACCAGGAGAACCCTCTAGTGTCATGAGGACCAGGGGAACCCTCTAGTGTCATGAGGACCAGGAGAACCCTCTAGTCTGGGGTTAAGACCATGATAGACAGAGCAAGTTTTGATTAAATCAGGGATGATTTGTGTCGGAGGTTCAAAGGTCTTAATGTGATGAGCAGAACTCACCTAGGCGGCTTTGATAACGGATACTATATGTTTACTATCTATTGATCTATCTTTGCTTTATATTAGATTAGCTTGTAGTGTTTCATTAAATTAAACACATTATTATATAGTATCATATAGAGGTTATTAATGATGAACACATTATTATATAGAATAAAGAGGTTATTAATGATTAACACATTATTATATAGTATATAGAGGTTATTAATGATTAACACATTATTATATAGTATCATATAGAGGTTATTAATGATGAACACATTATTATATAGAATATAGAGGTTATTAATGATGAACACATTATTATATAGTATCATACAGAGGTTGGTTATTAATGATTTAAATCTCTCTGTTGATTGCAGATGTAGACTTCTGACCTCTGACCTCTGCAGCCTCAGGGAGAGAATGGAGGAAACCCTTCACTCTGGAGTCAAACTAGCAACCTCTTGGGAAACAGAATAACTACCAAGGAACCACACTCCACACTCCTCTGCTTCCTGTGTTAATCGCTACTTCCTGTCTTCCCGGACCTCTGCCTATCGACTTCTTGTTCTATATTTCCTATCCTCCCCGAGGTCGGCCATGGCCAAACTTTTTTTCCGAGGCTCGAGGCACGGAGGCTGTGCGGAGGCCAATCACAGCGCAGCAGAGTTCAGCTGTTCTCTGAAGGAGCTCCGGGGCCTCATGGAGCTGCAGGGAGGAGACGGGGTCTCCCACCTCCAGGGGGTCTATGGGGGCGTGGGGGGACTCTGTGGTAAACTCAGGACCTCACCCGTCCACGGTACGTCCTCATACTAGTACTTTACTAGGACTTTACTAGGACTTTACAAGGACTTTACTAGTGGTTAGCTAGTACGTTATTATGACTTACATATTACTACTACTACTAATATATTACTTCTACTACTACTATATTACTACTATACTACGACTACTACTAAAACATTTATACTACTACTACTACTAATACTACTATATTACTTCTACTAATACTACTATACTACTACTTCTATACTACTACTAGGACTATATTGCGACTATACTACTACTTCTACTACGACTAATATATAACTACTACTACTGCTACTAATAATAATATTATACTACTACTGCTCCGTAATGACACCTAACCCCTACCTGCTCCTTAATGACCTGTCTCTGTACTGTCTAACCCCTACCTGCTCCTTAATGACCTGTCTCTGTACTGTCTAACCCCTACCTGCTCCTTAATGACCTGTCTCTCTACTGTCTAACCCCTACCTGCTCCTTAATGACCCGTCTCTGTACTGTCTAACCCCTACCTGCTCCTTAATGACCCGTCTCTGTACTGTCTAACCCCTACCCGCTCCTTAATGACCCGTCTCTGTACTGTCTAACCCCTACCTGCTCCTTAATGACCTGTCTCTGTACTGTCTAACCCCTACCTGCTCCTTAATGACCTGTCTCTGTACTGTCTAACCCCTACCTGCTCCTTAATGACCTGTCTCTGTACTGTCTAACCCCTACCTGCTCCTTAATGACCTGTCTCTGTACTGTCTAACCCCTACCTGCTCCTTAATGACCCGTCTCTGTACTGTCTAACCCCTACCTGCTCCTTAATGACCCGTCTCTGTACTGTCTAACCCCTACCTGCTCCTTAATGACCTGTCTCTGTACTGTCTAACCCCTACCTGCTCCTTAATGACCTGTCTCTGTACTGTCTAACCCCTACCTGCTCCTTAATGACCTGTCTCTGTACTGTCTAACCCCTACCTGCTCCTTAATGACCCGTCTCTGTACTGTCTAACCCCTACCTGCTCCTTAATGACCTGTCTCTGTACTGTCTAACCCCTACCTGCTCCTTAATGACCTGTCTCTCTATCTCCTTTGTGAGTTGATATATGATAAGTCATTTGTTGAGATGGAGTACATATTTTTTACTTGAGACCAGGGGAGGGGGGGGAGGTAATCCAGTCAGAGAAGGAGGAGTCATCTATTCAGAGAGGGAGGAGTCACTTTTAGCAGGCAACAGAGATATGAAGATATGCGTGTAATAGAAGTATGGTCTGCAACCATGACAACCAGATAGCTCCTCCCAACATCAGTTACGCCATCAGAATTATCGTTTGTTCCCCTGGTCTTCTGTTCTGAGTCGCCACTAGGAGACCTAGGATGTACGAGACCTAGGAGCTAGGAAACCTAGGAAGCTAGGAGACCTATGGGCTAGGAGATTGAATGTTTAATGTCCTGACCTCCCGTCTTCTTTCCTTAGGGTTGGATGGGACACCTGAGGACATGGAGAGAAGGAGAGAGCAGTTTGGTAGAAACATCATCCCTCCCAAGAAGCCCAAGACGTTCCTGCAGCTGGTGTGGGAGGCCCTGCAGGACGTCACCCTCATCATCCTGGAGGTGGCCGCCATCATCTCTCTGACGCTGTCCCTCTACAACCCCCCTGACACCAGGAGGGAGAGTAAGACCACTACTCCACACTCACACTACTCAACACTCACACAACATGCACTTACAGCCCTCTAGAGGACTTAAAGGAGAAACTACCTTAACCCTCAGCCCTCTAGAGGACTTAAAGAAGAAACTACCCTAACCCTTAGCCAGAGCACCCCAAGGACCTCCAACAGGTGTGAGATGGTGTAACCCCAGTGTCACATGGTGTACAGACTGTGGCCGTGCAGCTGGGGGTGTGGAGGATGAAGGCGAGGCGGAGGCCGGCTGGATCGAAGGCGCGGCCATCCTGCTGTCTGTGGTGTGCGTTGTCTTGGTGACGGCCTTCAACGACTGGAGCAAGGAGAAACAGTTCCGAGGTCTGCAGAGCCGGATCGAACAGGAGCAGCGGTTCAGTGTGGTGCGAGGAGGACAGCTGGTCCAGATCCTGGTCTCAGAGATCCTGGTGGGAGACATTGCCCAAGTCAAATATGGTGAGGACTGGACCAAACAGTCCTCTCTTTTCTTTTCTACTTTCCTTCTTTTCTCTCCTCAGTCAAGTCAAGTCCATTTGACTAGGCCAGCCCTTAATACACACCACAAAGCCCCAAACCCGAGCCCCGGAGGGAAAACTCCCTGAATAATCAAGAGAGCCGAGGACCAAGGAGCCACCTTGGGGAACAAGCTTAGGTTGCATTGTTTGATTGTGAATCTTCACAAAGAACAAATTGTGTTCTACTTGTGAGATAAGATCAGCAGTTTCATTGGAATAGTGCCAAACCCAGACTGAAAGGTCTGGGTTTGTTGTTCATTAGGTGATTGATGCTTTGGTTTGCTTCAATTCTTTCCAGGACTTAAGAAGGAAGCTTAGAGATGGTCCAGAAGCAGTTAGGATGTCTTGCTCAGGGACCCCTCCACACTTGGCTAGGAGGAGTCGGGGGATCCAACCAGCAACTTTAGATAAATAAATGTATTTAATCATTTGTGTTTAGGGGACCTGCTGCCAGCAGACGGAGTGCTGATCCAAGGAAACGACCTGAAGGTCGACGAGAGCTCCCTGACTGGAGAGTCTGACCACGTCAAGAAGACTCTGGACAAAGACCCCATGCTGCTAGCTGGTACTTCTCTCTCTCTCCTCTCACCTCTCGACTCTCCTCTCTCCTCTCTCCTCCCTCCTCTCTCCTCTCTCCTCTCTCCTCTCCCCTCTCCTCTCTCCTCTCTCCTCTCCTCTACAATATTTCCTCTCCCCTCTCCTCTCTTCCCTCTCCTCTCCTCTCTTCTCTTCTCCTCTCTCCTTTCTTCTCTCCTCTCTTCCCTCTCCTCTCCTCTCTCCTTTCTCCTCTCTCCGCTCTTCTCTCTTTTCTCCTCTCTCCTCTCCTCTCTCCTTTCTCCTCTCTCCTCTCTCCTCTCTCCTCTCTCCTCTCTCATCTACTCTCTTCTCTTCTTCCCTCTCTCCTATCTCCTATCTCCTCTCCTCTCCTCTCCTCTCCTCTCCTCTCCTCTCCTCTCCTCTCCTCTCCTCTCCTCTCCTCTCCTCTCCTCTCCTCTCCTCTCCTCTCCTCTCCTCTCCTCTCCTCTCCTCTCCTCTCTCTTCGCTAGTAATGATCCATGTTGTTTCAGAGTGACAGAGCACTACTTATCCCCCCTAGGTACCCACGTGATGGAAGGCTCTGGCAGGATGTTGGTGACGGCAGTGGGGGTCAACTCTCAGACCGGGGTCATCTTCGCCCTACTGGGCGCAGCGGACCAGGACCAGGACCAGGACCAGGACCAGGACCAGGACCAGAACCAGGAGAAGGGGAAGAAGGACAAGAAGAAGAAGGAGAGGGAGCTTAAAAAAAAACATAAGAAAAGAAAAAGTAGGTGGAACGTCTGTCTGCTCCTATTACTGTCTGTCTGTCTGCATCTATTACTGTCTGTCTGCGCCTATTACTGTCTGTCTGTCTGCTCCTATTACTGTCTGTCTGCGCCTATTAATGTCTGTCTGTCTGCATCTATTACTGTCTGTCTGCGCCTATTAATGTCTGTCTGTCTGCATCTATTACTGTCTGTCTGCGCCTATTAATGTCTGTCTGTCTGCTCCTATTACTGTCTGTCTGCGCCTATTAATGTCTGTCTGTCTGCTCCTATTACTGTCTGTCTGCGCCTATTAATGTCTGTCTGTCTGTCTGCTCCTATTAGTGTCTGTCTGCTCCTATTACTGTTAGTATGTCTGCTCCTATTACTGTCAGTATGTCTGCTCCTATTACTGTCAGTATGTCTGCTCCTATAACTGTCTGTCTGTCTGCCCCTATTACTGTCTGTCTGTCTATCTGTCTTCTCCTATTACTGTCTGTCTGCTCCTATTACTGTCTGTCTGCTTCTATTACTGTCTGTCTGCTTCTATTACTGTCTGTCTGTCTGCTCCTATTACTGTCTGTCTGCTTCTATTACTGTCTGTCTGTCTGCTCCTATTACTGTCTGTCTGCTCCTATTACTGTCTGTCTGCTTCTATTACTGTCTGTCTGTCTGCTCCTATTACTGTCTGTCTATCTGCCTCTGTCTGCTCCTCTGTGTGTCTGTGTGTCTGTGTGTCTGCTCCTCTGTGTGTCTGTGTGTCTGTGTGTCTGTGTGTCTGTGTGTCTGTGTGTCTGCTCCTCTGTTGTGTGTCTGTGTGTCTGTGTGTCTGTGTGTCTGCTCCTCTGTGTGTCTGTGTGTCTGTGTGTCTGTGTGTCTGTGTGTCTGTGTGTCTGTGTGTCTGCTCCTCTGTTGTGTGTCTGTGTGTCTGTGTGTCTGTGTGTCTGCTCCTCTGTGTGTCTGTGTGTCTGTGTGTCTGTGTGTCTGTGTGTCTGTGTGTCTGTGTGTCTGCTCCTCTGTTGTGTGTCTGTGTGTCTGTGTGTCTGTGTGTCTGTGTGTCTGCTCCTCTGTGTGTCTGTGTGTCTGTGTGTCTGCTCCTCTGTGTGTCTGTGTGTCTGTGTGTCTGTGTGTCTGTGTGTCTGTGTGTCTGTCTGTGTGTCTGTCTGATGTTGAGCCTACTGTAAACATGCATTCTTCTTTTGTTTTCAGATAAGAAAGAGGAAAAAGGGAAGAAAGGTGAGTTTTCATTCGGGAGGAAGTCAAGCCTCAGTCCACCATCATCATCATCATCATCATCATCATCATAACCTCACTATCAGTTCACTATCACCATCATCATAACCTTACTATCAGTTCACTGTCATCATAACCTCACTATCAGTTCACTATCACCATCATCATCATCATCATCATCATCATAACCTCACTATCAGTTCACTATCACCATCATCATAACCTTACTATCAGTTCACTGTCATCATAACCTCACTATCAGTTCACTGTCATCATAACCTCACTATCAGTTCACTGTCATCATAACCTCACTATCAGTTCATTATCATCATAACCTCACTATCAGTTCATTATCATCATAACCTCACTATCATTTGACTATCATTATCACCTCCTCACTTTCAGTTTACTATCATCAACCCCTCCTCACTTTCTGTTCACTATCATCATAACCTCACTATCTGGTCACTATCATCATATCCTCACTATCAATTCACTATCATCATAACCTCACTATGAATGGGTGAATGTGAGGCTTGACTTGTAAAGTGCTTTGAGTGGCCACACTGGTTAGAAAAGCGCTATATAAATGCAGTCCGTTCACTATCATCATAACCTCACTATCAGTTCACTATCATCATCACCTCCTCACTTTCAGTTCACTATCATCAAAACGTCCTCACTTTCAGTTCACTATCATTAACACCTCATCACGTTCACTATCATCATAACTTCAGTATCTGGTCCCCTATCATCATAACCTCACTATCATCACTATCATCATCACCTCCTCACTTTCAGTTCCCTATCCTCATAACCTCATCACTTTTAGTTCACTATCATCATAACCTCACTATCAGTTGACTTTCATCATCACCTCCTCACTTTCAGTTCACTGTCATCAACACCTCCTCACTTTCAGTTCACTATCATCATAACCTCACTATCAGTTCACAACCTCACTATCAGTTCACTATCATCATATCCTCATCACTATCAGTTTACTATGAATGTGGCTCTATCCCAGTATATACAGTAAAAACACTCTTAATGTGAAGGCTTCCTCTGTATGAATTCTTAATGTGTAAAGTCTCACCTGGACAGGTAAAGGTGGCGTTGCCGTGGAGATGCAGCCTCTAAACGAAGAAAAGAAGAAACCAAACCTCCCAAAGAAGGAGAAGTCTGTCCTGCAGGGAAAGCTAACCAAGCTAGCTGTCCAGATAGGCAAAGCAGGTATGCATGCTAAAGTTGGCTGGCGGTAGCAGGATCAGGTTAGCGTGTGGCAAGCTATGATTAGGTTGTGTGTGGCTAGCGTGTTGCCACCATGGCTAGTTAGCATGCCGCTAGTTGTGTGAACATTGAGGTCTCTGTTGACCTTCATCCCTCCCCAGGTCTGTTCATGTCTGGGGTCACTGTAGTCATCCTCATCGCCCTGTTCCTGGTGGACACCTTCTGGGTGCAGGGTCTCCCCTGGGTGGCAGAGTGTGTCCCCGTCTACATCCAGTTCCTCGTCAAGTTCTTCATCATCGGGGTGACCGTGCTGGTAGTGGCTGTTCCTGAAGGTCTCCCCCTGGCTGTCACCATCTCCCTGGCCTACTCTGTCAAGGTACTGGACTACCTGGACCCAGCTGGGACTACCTCAGACCCAGCTGGGACTATCTCGGACCCAGCTGGGACTACCTCGGACCCAGCTGGGACCCACCAGGATGAGATAGGATAAGTAGCAGTATGTGTGTTTCTCCAGAGCAGGTTTGTGTTGTTCTGAAGCTTCTTCTTCCTCCTGTTCTTTAGAAAATGATGAAGGACAACAACCTGGTGCGTCACTTGGACGCCTGCGAGACCATGGGTAACGCTACGACCATCTGCTCCGACAAGACGGGAACGCTCACCATGAACCGCATGACCGTGGTGCAGTCCTACGTAGCTGGGCACCACTACAGAAAGGTTCCTGATTTGGACCTGGTCCCGGCCCGCATCCTGGACCTCCTCGCTATGGGCATTGGGGTCAACTGTGCCTACACCTCCAGGATCATGGTGGGACTCACCATGAGTTCGCACCAGCTACACCTACAGCTATATATTCTTTGTTTTCTTTCATAATATATATATATATATATATAATCATCACATGATGCTAATGGAGCTTGACTTCATGTTTCAGCCGCCAGAGAAAGACGGGGGTCTGCCCCGGCAGGTGGGCAACAAGACAGAGTGTGCCCTGCTGGGCTTCTCTCTGGACCTGCACCGGGACTACCAGACCATCCGGAACCAGATCCCAGAGGAGAAGCTTTTCAAGGTCTATACCTTCAACTCCGCCCGCAAGTCCATGAGCACCGTGCTGAAGCAAGCGGACGGAAGCTACCAGATGTTCTCCAAGGGAGCATCCGAGATCCTTCTCAGGAAGTAGGTCTACTAGACCCTCGGTCATCCTGCCACCTAGGGGTTCAAAGGTCACAATGTTCAAAGGTAATAGGTTCATCAAAATGACATAACGGGAAGTGTCTTAAAGTATATAGTGAGAGGCAGGATAGTCGAGCGACTAAGGAGGTCAAATCACAGTCTGAAGTTACTGCTAAGAGACTGTGGTCTGGTGTGGTCTGATGTGGTCTGGTGTGGTCTGATGTGGTCTGGTGTGGTCTGGTGTGGTCTGATGTGGTCTGGTCTGATGTGGTCTGATGTGGTCTGGTGTGGTCTGGTCTGGTCTGATGTGGTCTGGTTTGATGTGGTCTGGTGTGGTCTGGTGTGGTCTGATGTGGTCTGGTGTGGTCTGATGTGGTCTGGTGTGGTCTGATGTGGTCTGATGTGGTCTGATGTGGTCTGGTGTGGTCTGATGTGGTCTGGTGTGGTCTGATGTGGTCTGGTGTGGTCTGGTGTGGTCCTGGTCTGGTATGGTCTGATGTGGTCCTGGTCTGGTGTGGTCTGATGTGGTTTGGTGTGGTCTGATGTGGTCCTGGTCTGGTATGGTCTGATGTGGTCCTGGTCTGGTGTGGTCTGATGTGGTCTGGTGTGGTCTGGTGTGGTCTGATGTGGTCTGGTGTGGTCTGATGTGGTCTGATGTGGTCTGATGTGGTCTGGTGTGGTCTGGTGTGGTCTGATGTGGTCTGGTGTGGTCTGATGTGGTCTGGTGTGGTCTGATGTGGTCTGGTGTGGTCTGATGTGGTCTGATGTGGTCTGGTCTGGTGTGGTCTGATGTGGTCCTGGTCTGATGTGGTCCAGGTGCTGCAGGATTCTGACAGCTAGCGGGGAGGTGAAGGCCTTCAAGCCTCGGGACCGTGACCAGGTGATTCAGCAGGTGGTGGAGCCGATGGCGTCCGAAGGTCTGAGGACCATCTGCCTGGCGTACCGGGACTTCCCACCTGAGGAGGGAGAACCCGACTGGGACGACGAGGCGGGCATTCTGACCGCACTCACCTGCATCTGCGTGGTGGGCATCGAAGACCCCGTCAGACCCGAGGTACACAATAAATGTCCTTCTCACATCTGGCTTAACAAAATAAATGCGCTACTCACTAGCCTCAAAATAAGAGTCCTTGCTGTACTTCATGAATCATCTGTGGTTACAAAATAAGTGGCCTCCTTAGTTTAAATTCACATATCTTTATTGATCCCGGGAGCAATACAAAAATACAATTGTTAGGTTCCAGACGCCATCAGGAAGTGTCAGCGAGCCGGGATCACAGTGCGCATGGTAACTGGGGACAACATCCACACGGCCCGTGCCATCGCCACAAAGTGTGGCATCCTGGTTCCTGGAGACGACTTCCTGTGTCTGGAAGGGAAGGAGTTCAATCGTAGAATACGCAATGAGCTTAGTGAGGTACAACTACCGTCTAACACAGTACAACTACAATCTAACTCTGTACAACTACCATCTAACACAGTAAAACTACCGTCTGGCACAGTACAACTACCGTCTAACACAGTACAACTACAATCTAACTCTGTACAACTACCATCTAACACAGTACAACTACCATCTAACACAGTACAACTACCCTCTAACACAGTACAACTACCCTCTAACACAGTACAACTACCCTCTAACACAGTACAACTACCCTCTAACACAGTACAACTACCCTCTAACACAGTACAACTACCCTCTAACACAGTACAACTACCCTCTAACACAGTACAACTACCCTCTCACACAGTACAACTACCCTCTCACACAGTACAACTACCCTCTCACAGCACTACCCTCACACGACACCCCTCTCACACAGTACAACTACCCTCCACAGTACTACCTCTAACACAGTACAACTACCCTCTAACACAGTACAACTACCCTCTCACACAGAACAACTACCCTCTCACACAGTACAACTACCCTCTAACACAGAACCATCATCTCTCTCTCTCTCTCTCTCTCTCTCTCTCTCTCTCTCTCTCTCTCTCTCTCTCTCTCTCTCTCTCTCTCTCTCTCTCTCTCTTTCTCTCTCTCTAGATAGAGCAGGAGCGTATTGATAAGATTTGGCCGAAGCTGAGAGTTCTTGCTCGTTCGTCTCCCACCGACAAACACACTCTGGTGAAAGGTAGGTTCATCATGTTGACCATGATATACGATACCTAGAACCATGATATACGATACCTAGAACCATGATATACGATACCTAGAACCATGATATACGATACCTAGAACCATGATATACGATACCTAGAACCTAGATATACGATACCTAGAACCATGATATACCATACCTAGAACCATGATATACCATACCTAGAACCACGATATACCATACCTAGAACCATGATATGCTTGTTGTGATCTGGTCATCCTTTGATGTCATCCTGTGATGCTATGTCATGGTGATGTCGTGGTGATGTCATCCTGTGATGTTATACTGTGATGTCATGTCATGGTGATGTCATGGTGATGTTATTCTCAGGCATCATCGACAGTATGGTGTTGGATCAGAGGCAGGTGGTGGCGGTCACGGGGGACGGGACCAACGACGGCCCAGCTCTCAAGAAGGCTGACGTGGGATTTGCCATGGTAAAACCTAGCCTAGCCCAGCAGATGGACCTAGCCTAGCAGTGCTGGCACACTAGTATGTTAGCACGTTAATGGGACGTTCAGTATGTCTCTGAGTAGGCAGCAACGGTGGAGGTTAAAGGGCAAGCCTAGAGCTCTGACAGTAGATCAGTCACATGACCAACCCCGCAATCACATGACCACAGCATTGGTCATAAGAGCAGTCAGGAAACTTGTTGCTCTTCAAGAGGAAGTAGCTCCCAGCCACAAGCTACACGTCTTCTGTCTCCCCTACAGGGTATATCCGGGACTGACTCTGTCTCCCCCTACAGGGTATATCTGGTACTGACTCTGTCTCCCCCTACAGGGTATATCCGGGACTGACTCTGTCTCCCCCTACAGGGTATATCCGGGACTGACTCTGTCTCCCCCTACAGGGTATATCCGGGACTGACTCTGTCTCCCCCTACAGGGTATATCCGGTACTGACTCTAGATACAAGATACAAGATTTTTATTAAGTACATAGGAATGCTTACTCCCCATTCCCTCCCGCAGTATAAATCTCAAAAACAACACCATAAAAATTTAAATAATATATACAATAAAATAAACCAAAAAAGAGCAGCAAAGTGACTTACATGTATCATGTACATGGTTGTTTTTTTTACAAAAATATTTCAAAAGCATTTAAAGTGCCAGTAGTGCAGCAGCATCATAAATACAGTGCAGTTCAGTGCAGTAACTGTGATGAGTCCAGAAAGTCCAGCAAAGTATGTAAGTGTAATGTCAATGACATGATGTTATGAAAGTGAAAGTGGCAGCAATACTAGCAGTTTTGTCTCCCCCTACAGGGTAATAATAATAATACGCACACTTTTAATTTGAGTAGACAAAACTCAAAGTGCTACAGAGTAAAAATGGTTTAGATTAAACAACAAAATAAAAGCAGCAACGTTTACGCCGGCATGGCAACCAGTGGGGGTTTTAAAAATGTAGATGAAAGGCTATTCTAAAAAGATTTTTAGGCCTTAGCCCATGGTTTTCAGTTTGGTCCTGGGGGGGAAGGAGGAGGTTTGCCTTTTCAGAGCGTAGGCTCCTCCTGGAGGTGTGTGGGGTGAGCAGTTCTTTGATGTATGAGGGAGCATTTCCATGAATGCACTGATAGGTGAAGAGGGTCATTTTGTAGTCAATCCTGAGTGAGACCGGGAGCCAGTGCAATGATTTGAGTATGGGTGTGATGTGTTCATACTTCCGCACTCTCATCAGGATCCTAGCAGCGCGGTTCTGGATGTATTGCAGCTTCTGGATGTTCTTGCTAGGAATCCCAATGAGAAGTGCGTTACAGTTAGTTCAGCGATATTTCTGAGGTGGTAGAAGGAAGTCTTGTATGTTTGTTTGATGTGGGCCTCAAAGGTCAGGTGAGGATCCATTTTAACACCCAGATTGGTAACAGTTGATGGGAGTGAAATGTTCTGACCGGAGAAGGTGATGCTAGTGATGGAGGATGAAAGGACCTGATGTGGAGTGCCAACTAGATTGGCTTCAGTCTTGGAGCTGTTTAATTGAAGGAAGTTGTGCTTCAACCACACCTTTATCTCCTCCAGGCATGTGGTTATGTTGGATGATGGCAGAGGTGCGGAGGGGGTTGGGTTTGTTCTGATGTTCTGATCAGCATAGCAATGGAACGATATTCCATGTTGGCTGATGACACGACCAAGGGGGGACATGTATATGGTGAAAAGGGTGGGGGCGAGGACTGATCCTTGAGGGACACCACAGTTCACAGAGTGTGTTTGTGATTTTGCCGCCCCCAAGGTGATGTGCTCAGTTCTCCCGGTGAGATATGAGGTTTAGGCAGATTTTTAGGGCAGAGTCAGAGAGTCCAATTGTCGAGCGAAGATGATGGAGAAGAATGTCATGGTCGACGGTGTCAAATGCTGCAGTTAGATCCAGGAGGAGGAGGAGGGATGGAGATCCGGTGTCAGCTGTCATCAGCAGGTCATTGGTCGCCCTGTCTAAGGCAGTTTCTGTACTGTGGCCCTGGCGGAAACCAGACTTTTTTTTTTTCAAAGAGATTATTGTGTTTGAGATGTTCGTGAATCTGAATGACAATTACTTTCTCCAGCACCTTTGATAGAAATGGCAGGTTGGAGATGGGTCTGTAATTAGCAAGGACTTTAGGGTCTAGGGTTTTTTGAGGAGTGGTTTGATGACAGCAGCTTTTAATGGGGATGGAACATGACCAGACTGGATGGAGTGGTTTATCACTAAAGTGATCAGGGGACTTATGGTACCAATGTTCGATTTGATGCTGCTTCATGCTGCGAGATGTCAGTGAAGCAGCAAAGAGGCTGGGTAGGGCCGGGCTGGGGGTTGACGGTCAGGACTGGCAGAGCAGCGGAGTTTGAGAGGAGAGAGCGGATGGTCTCTACTTTTTTCCTAAAAAAATGCGATGAAATTGTCATGCTGCTCCTCTGTGGTGTCTTTCTGTAAGGGAGTCTGAGGTTTGAGGAGATGATTTATGGTGGAAAAAAGTTGCTTGGAGTTGCCAGGGCTTTTGTTGATGATAGTGGAGTACAATTTTGACCGTGTATCTCTGAGGGACTTTGTATAGGCTGTTACAGCCCTTGGATCCAAACGACAGTCTCGACTGATGCATAAGACGATCTTTATTTAATTGTCCATCCGTGACGTCATCTTAGCACCGTGAAAACTGCATTGGAAACGTACATAAACAGACAAACATAATCCGAAAAGGTCCTTTCTTCCGTTTAAAACACACGATCAATACATGGGGATACAAAAGGATAAAAAGTCGCACAGAAATACAAAAGCGATACAAAAAGACGCACCAAACTTTCCTGCTGCCGACTACATCACTTAACAGGCGCTTCCAGCTGTACTGATCTACGGTGCGCCAATAGGGACAGATTTATGTAGGCCTACGGGTATCGAACTCCGGTAAAATCCCACATGTCATTTCAAGGCATACATACATACTGAATATTATTCAGTAAACAGCAAAGGATATTGCCTAGACATGTTTAATCTCAAGTGGTCCGTTACACTCCCCCCAATCACTTCATGATACAACACAAAAATAATCATGAATGATTTAAGAACAAAAGACCATTTATCTTGACTTTAGAAAATTATGCAAATAAGCATCTTCATGCTACTATATGTATGCATGTCTGCGACCTATTATTCACTTTCGAGGAGAAGCACTAGCTTTTGAACTGGTCTTTCTATGGTTGAGAGTTTAGACTGAGCGCCCAGCCCTTTTGAGTTCCTATCTCCGACTTGCAATCTCACTCTTCGCACTAGGCCATCCCCGTCTACAGTTCTTTCCACTATTCGCCCAACTGCCACTGGTTTCTTGGGTGGAGGTCCTCCTTTATGATGACTACATCATTAACTTTGATATTACGCCGGGCCACATGCCACTTCTGACGCGTTGAGATGTTCAGGAGGTACTCCCTCTTCCAACGACTCCAGAACTGCTCAATAAGATACTGAACCCGGCGCCAGTGCTTTGTACTGTACAAATCCTCTCTCACGAACTCTCCTGGAGGCGGAAGGGCAACCTTTGACTTCATTTGAACTAGGTGGTTGGGGGTTAGAGGCTCTAGAGAAGTGGGGTCATTTATTCCATCTACTGTTAAGGGACGGCTATTAACAATAGCCATGGCCTCATAAAACAGTGTTCTGATGGAGGCATCATCAAGTCTGCCTTGGCTTTGAGTCAGGGTGGCATTCAGAACATTTCGGATGGTGCGTATCTGACGCTCCCAAACACCACCGGCGTGGCTTGCTGATGGAGCATTAAGGACAAACTCGCACTGTTTGTCGGCCAAGAACATCTGCAAGACTTGGTTGTTGCATTGTTTCAGTGCCTTTCCTAGCTCATTCCTGGCGCCTACGAAATTCCTGCCTTGGTCACAGTTAAGATGGCGCACAGCTCCTCTTAGGCTGATGAAGCACCGCAGGGCATTGATAAAGGAATCAGTGGATAGATCTTCTAACATCTCCAAATGGACAGCTCGGGAATAGAGACAAGTAAATATCAGGCCATACCTTTTATGCTCTTTCCGATTCCTTTTAATGATAAACGGCCCAAAGCAATCCATTCCACAGTAAGTGAATGGGGCAGAAGCTTCAACACGCTCTTTAGGAAGTTCAGCCATACGTTGTTCTTCAACAGGGCGCCTCAACTTTCTGCATTTAACACACTTGTGTATCACCTTAGCAACTAGCTTGCTGCAGCTGATTTTCCAAAATCCATTTGCTCTAAGCTCCATCTGAGTTTGACTCCTAGCCTGGTGGCAAACTTGAGAGTGATAGTGAGACAAGATGAGCTGAGTGATATGACCATCTTTTGGCAGAATGCATGGGTGCCTGAATTCTTCACTAAGAGATGAATGTTTCAGTCTCCCGCCTACACAAAGCATGCCCTCTCTCAGAACTGGGTCGAGAGAAAAAAGAGGACTGGTGCAAGGAAGATTTCCCCCAGCTTCAAGCACCTTCATCTCTTGACTGAATGCCTGCTGTTGTACAAGCTTGATCACTGCACTGGCAGCACCCTCACGCTCTACGACAGTCAAAACATCAGTGGGATACTTTTGCTTGGATGCCAGTCTCCTTATTCTTGCCACTACTTTGAGGAGTGTTGTCCATGTTGAAACCTTAGCCAGACGGTCAATGATATCAGCGTGATTACTGCTTATTGTAGTAAATGCCTTCACCGCTCTGACCTCTGGGTCACCAATCAGCAAGTCAGTTGATGGCCTTGATTCCTCTTGGACTTCATCCTTCCAGAGGAATTCAGGGCCTGATAGCCAATTTGATGACAGGATGTCAGAGGCACGGAGCCCCCTAGAGGCGTGGTCAGCCGGGTTTTGTTTTGTGCCAACATAGTGCCACTGGCTCGGACTGGTGTTCTCTCTGATCAGCTGGACACGATTTGCTACAAAGACATGAAATCTTCGCACTTCGTTGTTAATATATGCAAGAGTGACTTGAGAGTCTGTCCAGAAAAATTCCTCATCAACTTTCATGTTAAGCTCTGATTTCAAGAGAACACTTAACCTGGCTGCCGTCACAGCAGCAGAAAGTTCAAGACGGGGAATGCTCATGATCTTTGTTGGAGCAACTCTTGCTTTGGCCATGACTAGACTGCAGTGGCAAGAACATGCACCATATCCCACATTACTAGCATCTGAAAAATGGTGCAATTCTACCCTCACAATTCTGCCAAATTCTTTTGGATGGTAACATCTGGGAATTGTGACCCCTCTCAGACTGCGGAGACCATTCTCCCATTCCTCCCACCGTGGATACAAGTCTTCAGGGAGCAGATCATCCCAGCCAATGCTTCTACGGCACAGCTCCTAACAAACCCCAGAGGATCATACAAAGAAGCTATGACCGACAGAATGCCACGATGGGTGTCAGGCTTGTTGTTCAAATTTATGTTGAAGCTGAAACTGTCACTATCAATCAACCACTGGATGCCCAGTGCATGTTCCACAGAGGCTGAATCTGGTTTTAGATCAAGACGTTCTGCATTTATTGCACTTTCAGACGGTTTGATACAACCAAGAACCTTGCTCTCATTCGAGTTGAATTTGTGGAGTCGTAACCCTCCTCCTTTACACAACTCTTGGGCTTCAACGATCAGCTCTGAAGCCATTTTAATTGTTGGAACACTAACTAGGCCATCATCAACATAGAAACTGCTCTCTATGTATGATGCTGCAGTGGGATAGCGTGCCTTGTATTGATGTGCCAAGTATTTAAGGCCAAAGTTAGCGCACCCTGGAGAGGAAGCGGCACCAAACAGGTGGACTGCCATCTGATATTCTTTTGGCTCGTGATCAAGGTCTCCATGCTCCCACCATAGAAACCTCAGGTAAGTACGATGCTCAGGTGTAACAAAGAACTGGTGAAACATCCTTTCAATATCACAGATGATGGCCACTGCTTCCTTCCTAAAGCGGAAGAGAACTCCCACCAAGGAATTTATCAGATCTGGGCCCGTCAGCAAGGTGTCATTTAAGGAGATGCCACAGAATTTAGCCGAACAATCGAAAACGACTCTTAACTTGTTAGGCTTCTTGGGATGGTACACACCATGGTGTGGTATGTACCAAACAATCTCTCCCGAAGGTGCCTCTGGAGCTAGCTCCGCATCACCATTGTCGATTACATCCTTCATAAAGGCTGTGTAATGATCATAGAGTTGTTGATTGGCCTTAAGCTTCCTCTTTAGATGTTGCAAGCGAATAGTGGCCAACTTCTTATTGTTTGGCAACAAGGGAGGACTACCACCTCTGAACGGGAGAGGCATCTCCAGGTGGCCATCCTCTTTCTGCTGAATATTCTCACTAAGGAGCTGTATGAAACGCATGTCATCTTGTGAGACGTATTTGCCCTCAAAATTCTTCTCACTGAAGTCGGACTCCAGCACCCTCAAAACGTCTGAGGCTAATGGGACTGGCAGTTCTCTTACAGCAACTCTGTGTACATAGCTTTGACTTCCCTGCCTATCAAGGTGGGGATTGGCTGCTCCTATGATACTCCATCCCAGCTCTGTTTTCTGGGCAAACGGCTCATTCGCACCACCCATGATGACTTCAATGGGGGCCAGAGCTGAAGGACAATTGTAACCAATCAACAGTCCCACATCACACTCCTGGAGTGTTGGCAACTTATTGTCCAGATGTTTGAGATGTGGCCACTGTAATGCTGTAGTCTTGGTTGGTATACAGGATTTATCAACCGGAATGAAGTCACGTGTATATGATTGCTGTAGCTGTATCCGATTATCCAAATAGAAACTTCGAACTTGCAAATCACACACACTGTGGCTGGCTATGATTGTGTCAATGGCAGTCATTGTACTAAGCTTCAGCTGCAATGGTCGAGATGCCACGTTCAATTCTCTGACTAGACTTTCCAAGACAAAGGTTGAATCGCTCTGTGTGTCAAGAAGAGCATATGTGAGAATCTCCTTCTGAGGATCTCTTGCAGATGACAAGAAAACTGGGACAATGCTAGAGGTGGCAGAAGCATTCTGAACTAGCGCGTGGCTCAAGACCCTATGGACTTCCTGGTTTATTTCTCCTTCTGTGAAAGTCTGAACCCCATTTGCTGCTTCCCCAAACCTTGTCTCTCTTTCCTCGTGTAAACATGTTGGGTGACGTCGGCCACACACTCCACGATAAGCCGAGTCCTACAGTCTTTAGTGACATGTCCTTTGCGCAGACACCCAAAGCACAAATGATTCTGATGAATAAACAACCTTTTATCTGCCATGGACTTGGAAGCGAAAGCTGGGCACCTAGCAATACCATGAAACTCTTCTTTACAGATAATGCACGGTAGCCTTGGCCTAAAACCAGGGAGGCTTTCTGGTATATGGTCTTTCACTTGAGCTCTAGTGCTGAATGCATTTGCCTTCCCGGGCAACTTATCCTCTGCTGATTTGGAGCTAAACAAGAACGGAGAGGCAATAGGATTACAGGCTATGCGGGCTTCCTTCTGCACAAACTCAGTAAAACGTTCAAATGTGGGATATTCTCCGGATCTATCGAGTTCTTCTACTACAAGTCTGCTCCATTTGCGTACAACCCAATCTGGTAGTTTTCTCAACAGCTTATGATTTTCCTCACTATCATTTAAAATAGACAAGCCCTTAACGTGGGGCATAGCCTCAGCGCAGCCCTTTAAGAAGTCTGCAAAATCTCTCAGTGCTAAAGGATCATTTGGGGCAACTTTAGGCCATTTCATAAGCTTGTCCCGAAATGCTTTCTGCATGATAAATGGGTTTCCATACCGGTCCTTTAACACGGCCCAGGCGCCTTCGTATGCATCTTCTGAACTCCGGTAAAAGAATCCCACACGTCATTTCAAGGCATACATACATTCTGAATATTATTCAGTAAACAGCAAAGGATATTGCCTAGACATGTTTAATCTCAAGTGGTCCGGGGTATGGCGTATGGCGCCGTACGAGATGGCTGCCGTGTCGCGAGCTCCCGCACGACGACGCAGTTTTTTGTTATTTATTCTTTTTATCGCAACTATTTTAGTTCAGGAAGTTAGCAGCAAGTTCACTTATAACTTTTGCACACTTCGGGAGATCAGATCGACAGTCGCTCGCCGCCTACCGGAGTTTTTTCATTCTTTCGACTCGGACGTCCCGCCCGAAGTCACAGCTGGATTATCTCCGACCATCTTGGGCACGATTACACGCAAGCGTCGCCGGAGGAAGCGAGGGAAGCGAGCCGGCGTGCTAGTCAGGCTGAGACGTCGATCCGATCGCCCCCCACTACCCACCATTCTACTGGCTAATGTACAGTCTCTGGACAATAAGTTAAGCGAACTACAGGCTCGTATTCAATTCCACCGGGAAACTAAGGACAACTGTATCATCTGCCTTACGGAGACATGGATGTCGGAGGGGGTAACCGACGCAGCTATCGAGCCGACGGGATTTTCCGTACACCGGGCGGACAGAACAAAGGCTCTCTCCGGTAAAGATCGCGGAGGGGGGGTATGTCTCATGATAAACAGATCTTGGTGCAACCAAAGTCATGTACATCCCCTCAAGTCTTTCTGTTCCCCGGACCTGGAGTACCTGATGCTTATGTGCCGTCTACACTGGCTACCTCGGGAGTTTACAGCGGTAACCGTGACCGCTGTTTACATTCCCCCACAAGCCAACACAGACACAGCGCTGAAGGAACTGTACGGGGCTATCAGCGAACAGGAGTCGGCACACCCCGAGGCTGCTCTCATCGTGGCGGGGGACTTCAACAAGGCGAACCTGAAGAAGGTTCTCCCGAAGTTCTACCAACACATAAACAGCAACACACGGGGCGAGCGGATCCTCGACCACTGCTACACTCCCTTCCATGATGGCTACAAGGCCCTCCTCCGCCCACCGTTCGGCAAATCAGATCACCGCTCTATCCAGCTACTCCCCGCCTATAGGCAGAGACTGAAGCAGCAACCGATCGCTGTGAGGGAGGTCCAATGCTGGTCGGACCAATCAGACTCTACGCTGCAGGATTGTTTTGATCACGCTGACTGGCACATGTTCCGCGTTGCCTCGGACAATAACATCAACGAGTACGCGTCGGCGGTCACCGGGTTCATCAAGAAGTGCATAGATGACGTTGTTCCGACCAAGTCGGTTCGGATATATCCCAACCAGAAACCGTGGATTAACGGCGATGTTCGCGCTGCCCTACATGCGCGTAACGCCGCCTTTGGTTCCGGGAATACGGAGGAATATACGAGAGCCCGTTACGACCTCCGTAAGACCATCGTCACTGCCAAGCGGGAGTATAAGGACAGAGTGGAAGATAAATTCAAGAACCACAATGCGAGGGGTATGTGGCAGGGGCTGCAGACGATAACGAACTTCAGAGGGAGAACCAGTTGTGTAGAGAACTCCTCTACCTCCCTCCCAGGAGAGCTAAATACATTTTTTGCTCGGTTCGACGTAAACGGCAGCCCGCCGAAGCCAGCACCGACTGAGGAGACCAGCCAGCTGCGCATCTCGGAGGCGGATGTGCGCCGCACCTTTAAGCGGCTGAACATCCGTAAGGCGGCAGGCCCCGACGACATCCCGGGCCGCGTCCTCAGAGCATGCGCAGACCAGTTGGCAGGAGTCTTTGCAGACATCTTCAACCTCTCCCTGTCCCAGGCTGTTGTCCCCGCGGTCTTCAAGATATCCACCATCGTGCCTGTCCCTAAACAAACCAAGGTAACATGCCTGAATGACTACAGACCTGTGGCCCTCACCTCGATCGTTAGCAAATGCTTCGAGAGGTTGGTCAAGGACTTTATTTGCTCCGTGTTACCTACCACGCTGGACCCATGGCAATTTGCATATCGTCAAAATAGATCCACGGACGACGCAATTGCCATGGCCCTCCACACTGCCCTTTCCCACCTGGAGGGAAAGAACTGTTATGTGCGAATGCTGTTTGTGGACTACAGCTCAGCATTCAACACAATAGTTCCTGCCAAGCTCGACACCAAGCTGAGAGGTCTAGGCGTACCCCCATCCATGTGCAGCTGGATACTGGACCTCCTGTCGGACCGCCGCCAGGTGGTGAGGATGGGCAGCACCACATCAGAGCCACTGACCCTCAACACGGGAGCCCCCCAGGGATGCGTGCTGAGCCCTCTCCTCTACTCCCTCTACACCCACGACTGCATGGCTATGCACAGCTCCAACGTCATCGTCAAGTTTGCTGACGACACGACAGTGATGGGCCTGATCGCCGGCGACGACGAGCCTACAGGGAGGAGATCGGATCACTGGAGCAGTGGTGCCAGGAGAACAGCCTCGCCCTCAACGTCAAGAAGACCAAGGAGCTGATCGTGGACTTCAGGAGGCAGAGGGGAGAGCACAGCCCTATCTCCATCGACGGCGTTGCAGTAGAGAGGGTCAGCAGCTTCAAGTTCCTCGGCGTGCACATCTCCGAGGACCTCACATGGTCCACGCACACCACACACGTGGTGAAAAGGGCCCAACAACGCCTGTATTTTCTCAGGCGTCTGAAGAAATTCAGCATGGGCCCCCGCATCCTGAGAACATTCTACAACGGCACCATCGAGAGTGTTCTTACAGGGTGTATCACCGCCTGGTACGGGAACTGCACTGCACTCGAGCGCAGAGCGCTTCAAAGGGTGGTGCGGACGGCCCAGTATATCATTGGAGGTGAGCTCCCCTCCCTCCTGGACATTTACAACCAGCGGTGCGTGGTCAAGGCCAAACGAATTATAAAAGACATTGCCCACCCCAGCCACGAACTGTACTCACTATTACCGTCAGGCAGGCGATACCGCAGTATCAAGTGTCGTACAAATAGGCTTAGAGATAGCTTCCACAGTCAGGCCATCAGGCTGCTGAACAAGGGCGTATAACATATAACAATGTATATTTTATTACATTGATTTATATATACATATTGCTCTTTTCTGTGCTGATTTTTGCATTTTATAAATTGCATTTTTTATTTCTATTTATTATATTTTTATTCTATTTTTATCTATTTTTATCTTATTTTATAACTGCTGTCTGTCGTCGGGTATTGCACACAAGATTTCACATCACTGCTTTATACTAAACTGTAACTGTGAAGTGACAATAAACTTGACTTGACTTGACTTGACTTACATAGGCCTTTTGGTGGTCCCGGTATGCCTGTCTGTGAACAGTGAGTACAGAAACCTTCAGGCACCGCTCGAGGACACGCCCTGCTGTCTTCATTTTTCGCAGCTCGCAGGTGTACCAGGGGGCTGAGCGTGTGAAAGTGACTGTTCTGGTTTTGACAGGGGCGTGGAGATCCAGGAGATTACGCCAAGATTTATTGTAAAAGTCCACAGATTCATTGACTGATGTAGGAGTAATTGTGGAAAGATGCTGGAGATATGAAGTCATGGTGTCGGGGTTGAGGTTTTTCAAATTTTTTAAACGGATTTGACGCTTGGGTTTGGTGTGGGGTAGCAGGAGGTGACAGGTGGGCTCTCCTCAGTCTCCTCAAGAAGAAGAGACGCTGGTGAGCCTTCTTTACCAGTGAGGCAGTATTGAGGAGATGTGGACCCCCAGGAATTTGAAGCTGGAGACACGCTCAACCTCCGCTCTGTTGATGAGGATGGGGGCGTGTGCGCCAGCTCTGGTCTTCCTGAAGTTGACGATGAGCTCCTTGGTCTTCTTGGTGTTGAGGGCCAGGTTGTTGTCAGCGCACCACGCCACCAGGTGCTGGACCTCCTCCCTGTATGCTGCCTCATCGTTGTTTTTGATGAGGCCCACCACAGTTGTGTCGTCAGCAAACTTGTTAATGGTGTTTGTACCATGTACAGGAGTGCAGTCGTGGGTGAAGAGGGAGTAGAGGAGAGGGCTCAGCACACATCCTTGTGGAACGCCGGTGTTTATGGTGAGGGTGGAGGAGGTGAGATGGTCTAACCTGACTGACTGGGGTCTGTTGGTTAGGAAGTCTAGTAACAAGTTACAAACTGAGGGGTTGATGTCAAGGTTCTTGGTTTTCATGAGGTCACCAAGTTTGAAGATTAGTTTGGAGGGGATGATGGTGTTAAATGCTGAGCTGAAGTCTATGAACAGGTGAGAGAGAGCGGAGTAAAGAGTTGAGGAAATGGCGTCCTCCATGCTCCTGTTCTCACGGTAGGCAAATTGGTATTTATCTAGTGAGGGTGACAGGCCAGATTTGAGGTGAGCCAGGACCAGCCTCTCGAAGCACTTCATGATGATGGGGGTGAGTGCAACAGGGCGGAAGTCGTTGAGGCTCGCTGCAGAGGAGTGTTTTGGCACTGACACAATGGAGGTGGTTTTAAAGCACACGGGGACAACTGCCTGAGCTAGTGACAAGCTGAAAATGTCAGTAAGGACCTCGGTCAGCTGCTCAGCACAGTTCCTGAGCACGCGACCGGGGATGCCATCAGGACCAGCTGCCTTATGCGCATTTGTTCTGCTCAGTGCCGCCCGCACATCTGTGGGGGATAGGGTGAGGGGTTGGTGGTCAACGGGGAGAGTAGCCCCAGTGGGCAGTTCGGGGTTGTTCCGGTCGTAGCGGGCAAAACAATTATTGAGTTTGTCAGGGAGGGATAAGTCGGTGGTTGGGAGGGAGTTGTTGGAGGGTTTATAATCCGTGATGGCCTGGAATGCCCTGCCGCATGCGTCGGGGATCGGAATTGTTGAAGTGGTCTCCAATCCTTCGCTTGTGTTTGAGCTTGGCCTGCTTGATGCCTTTTTTCAGATTAGCCCTGGCTAAACAGCAGGCCAGTGCATCGCCCGACCTAAAAGCAGCGTCACGTGCTTTTAGGAGTGGGCGGACCTCTCTGTTCATTCACGGCTTCTGGTTGGGGAATGTTGTGATCTGTTTGAGGGTGGTGACAATGCTGGAGTTGATGTAATCCAAAACAGAGGAGACGTAGGAGTCGATGTCAGTGTGGGAATCTAGGGTAGACTGGGAGGCAAACAGGCTCCAATCTGTGTGCAGAAATCGGTTCTGCAACTTAGAGTCTGCTCCCTCAGAACACACTTTGACTGTCCTAATGGTGGGCTTCACACGCTTGATGAGTGGTGTGTACTTAGGCAGCATGAACAAAGAGACATGATCACTCTGCCCAAGGTGGGGGAGGGGGACGGCTTTGTAAGCATCAGCCTTCTTGGTGTAAACATGGTCTAATGTTCTGTCTCCTCTTGTAGAACAGGAGACATGCTGGTAAAATTTGGGGAGCACAGTCTTTAAGTTGGCATGATTGAAATCGCCTGCAATAATAAAGGCTGCCTCTGGGTGGGAGTTCTGTTGCTTGTTAATAGCAGAGTACAGTTCCTTCATAGCTAGCTTAGCGTTAGCATCTGGAGGTATGTAAGCCGCAGTTATGATGATGGCTGTAATTTCCCTGGGTTGGTAAAAGGGTCTACATTTAACCATTAGGTATTCTACGTTAGCAGAGCAGTGGCTCTGATGGTGGTAGTGTCTGTGCACCAAAGCCTCGTTAGTATAGACACACAAACCTCCACCCCTGGTTTTAGCGGAGCCCTCAGCTGATTTAGATAGTTCAATAGCACTGTCGGCGATTCCGCTGCTAAGCCATATTTCTGTGAAAATCATCACGTTGCAATCCTTAATCCGTCTACGGTTGATCCGGTCAGCCGGCCGTGCTGGGGTGAGATTCAACGGAGTTTCAGCGTGGAGTTGAAGATCGCCGATTAAGTTGCCAGAATGAAGTAATCCAATTCCAAAAAGATTGTGTTGGGTGTACGTGATGAGAGCAAGACTGTTCTGTGTGAACAGACTAACAATTATGAGGTATATTACCGCTAATTTGCAAAAGCTGGTCAGACGCTGGGCGTCGCAATGTTTACGCACCGCCATCTTGGTCGTACCACGCTTGTGATCACGCGTGATACGGCACACCTAGATTGTACACTGATAGTTTACTAATGGGGGCAGAGTTTGTGATGACAAGGTCCAGTGTGTGTCCCCTAGTGTGTGTGGGGACATCAACATGTTGTGTTAGGTTGAGGCAGTCCAGAAGGTGTAGGAACTCGGCTGCATAGTGACAGGAGGGGGTGTCAACATGAATATTCATGTCTCCCAGTATTATAATGAGGTAGCGCAGAGTGTAGTGAGAAGGTCGTGCATCTCTGGGATCAAAGCTGAGTTGGGTTTGGGTGGCCGTTAGATGAGAAGTATTGTCAGTGGGAGGGGGGGTTTACATTTAAATCCAAGGCATTCAAATGAGGATAGCACAGGCAGAGGCAGGGGGGACAGTTCCAGTGCATTTCTATGTATTATTGCTAAGCCGCCACCACGACCAGTGCTGCAATCTTTTTCCAGGTAGCTGTAGCCAGGGGGACAGACTTAATTTAGGGCAGAGTAAACCTCAGGCTGTTGCCACGTTTCCGCGAGGCACATAAAGTCTATTCCCTTGTCCATGATGTGGTCTTGTATGAATGATGATTTGTTTGTAAGGGATTGTGCATTAAACTGTTCTATTTTGACTGTGGATGAAATGGTGGATTTCTGTAGGGTCCGGAGTAAACTGGAATCCACTCCACGTTTTTCGCACAGCTCAGTGTGTAGCAGTCTCGCAGTGTTTCCCGTGCTATTTACACCGAGAGCGGCAGCGCTCTGATGACGCAGCAGACGTGCGACAGTGGTCCAGATGGAAGGAATGGATGATACAGGCGGGCATGGTTGGTGGTAAACAAACTTTGAGAGCCTCTGTGGATGTAACGAGGTCGGCGTAGTAGTCCAAGGTGTTTGATGGCTGAGATGCACGTTGTGGTTGTGTGGTTGTTGAGACTGTGGTTGTTGAGACGCAGTGTCGGGATTGAATACTTTGACATCATGCCGTTGCCCGCAGGTTCTCGTCTGGAGCTAGCCATTAGCCATAGACAGAAAATCAATATGAGATGGTGATCCATAGCATGGCAGGAGGAGAATAAGCTGGGAGAAACGGTCTGTGTCAAAGCAGCAGGTTAGCCGGCAGGCTGTTCGACGGCTAGCTGTGGAGGCATCTGTCCCAGCCGGCTAGCTGTGGAGGCAGCTGTCCTAGCCGTCAAGGGCTAACCGCACCAGGAAAGTTGAAAGGCTATCCGGGAGATACTTCACAGTAGAGATGGTGAACAGTGATGGATATATTGTGGCCCAATAGTAACCGGGAGCTCACAGCAGGGAGCTGCTCGTTGGAGGCCGAATAGGCCGCTAGTTAGCCAGCTAGCATTTGCCATCCGGGAGCCGCCGATAGCAGCAGAAGGTGAGCAACAGGTAGGGTTATCCAAAACACGGTTTGTATTTTAGATAGAGTCAGCAAAATATATGTTAGTTGTTGAATGGTAACATCTTACAACAACAACGAAAAGAAAAGAAAAAACTTAACTAGAGCTAGAAGGAGAAGCGGCGAACAAGCAGTGTCAGTGTCCTCTCCCGGACGTGACGTCGGACGTCACAAGTCTCTCACGAGTTAGAAGCGAGTTAGCAACCGAGGGTATATCTGGTACTGACTCTGTCTCACCCTACAAGGTATATCCGGGACTGACTCTGTCTCCCCCTACAGGTTATATCTGGTACTGACTCTCTCCCCCTACAGGGTATATCTGGTACATTACCAGATATACATTAGTCATTTAGCAGACGCTTTTATCCAAAGCGCCTTACAATAGTGTGTTTCAACAAAAGAAGGTAAAAGAACAACTCGTCACCAGATTTCAAAAGTGCATTTGATTTCTAAGTCTCCAAGAACTGAACCAATGCTCAGGTAAAAATACAATAAGTTCAGGGAAAAGTACAGTAAGGTGTTGGCAAACAATATAGAACAATATCTAGAACAATATCTACCTAATAATCTGCTCTCATCGTGGCGGGGGAATTCAGCAAGGCAAACCGGCTCCTCCTAGCAAAAACTGTCGAGGTGTCCTTGAGCAAGACACCCTAACCCTAACTGACATGGCTGTCTCCTTGCATGGCTGACTCCGCCGTCGGTGTATGAATGGGTAATGTGAGGCATGATGCTTTGGATAAAAGCGCTATATAAAAGCCGGCATTATTATTATTAAACCTGAAGAAGGTTCTCCCGAAGTTCTACCAACACATAACGAGCAACACACGGGGTGAGTGGATCCTCGACCACTGCTACACTCCCTTCCGTGATGGCTACAAGGCCCTCCTCCGCCCATCGTTCGGCAAATCAGACCACCGCTCTATCCAGCTACTCCCCGCCTTTAGGCAGAGACTGAAGCAGCAACCGATCGCTGTGAGGGAGGTCCAATGCTGGTCGGACCAATCGGAGTCTATGCTGCAGGATTGTTTTGATCGCGCTGACTAGGACATGTTCCGGGTCGCCTCGGACAATAACATCAACGAGTATGCGTCCTCGGTCACCGGGTTCATCAAGAAGTGCATAGATGACGTTGTTCCGACCAAGTCGGTTTAGATTTATCTCAACCAGAAACCGTGGATTAACGGCGATGTTTGCGCTGCCCTCCACGCGCGTAACGCTGCCTTTGGCCCCCGGGAATATACAAGAGCGCGTTACGACCTCCGTAAGTCCATCGTCACTGCCAAGCGGAGTACAAGGACAGAGTGGAGGAGAAATTCAAGAGCCACGACGCGAGGGGTATGTGGCAGGGGTTAACAGACGATAACAAACTTCAGAGGGAGAACCAGTTGTGTAGAGAGAACTCCTCTACCTCCCTCCCAGGAGAGCTAAATACTTTTTTTGCTCGTGAACGGCAGCCCACCGAAGCCAGCACCGCCTGAGGAGAGGAGAGCAGGAGTCTTTGCAGACATCTTCAGCCTCTCCCTGGCCCAGGCTGTTCCCGCGGTCTTCAAGATGTCCACCATCGTGCCTGTCCCTAAACAACCCAAGGTAACATGCCTGAACGACTATAGACCTCGATTGTCAGCAAATGCTTCGAGAGGGTCAAGGACTTTATTTGCTCCGTGTTACCTGCCACGCTAGACCCATGGCAATTTGCATATCGTCAAAACAGATCCACGGACGACGCAATTGCCATGGGCCTCCACACTGCCCTTTCCCACCTGGAGGTAAAGAACTGTTATGTGCGAATGCTGTTTTTGGACTACAGCTCAGCATTCAACACGATAGTTCCTGCCAAGCTGGACACCAAGCTTAGAGGTCTAGGCGTGCCCCCATCCACGTGCAGCTGGATACTGGACCTCCTGTCGGACCGCCGCCAGGTGGTGAGGATGGGCAGCACCACCTCAGAGCCACTGACCCTCAACACGGGAGCCCCCCAGGGATGCGTGCTGAGCCCTCTCCTCTACTCCCTCTACACCCACGACTACATGGCTATGCACAGCTCCAACGTCATCATCAAGTTTGCTGACGACACGACAGTGATGGGCCTGATCGCCGGCGACGACGAGACAGCCTACAGGGAGGAGGTCGGATCGCTGGAATAGTGGTGCCAGGAGAACAGCCTTGCCCTCAACGTCAACAAGACCAAGGAGCTGTTCATGGACTACAGGAAGCAGAGAGGAGAGCACGGCCCTATCTCCATCGACGGTGTTGCAGTAGAGAGGGTCAGCAGCTTCAAGTTCCTCGGTGTGCACATCTCCGAGGACCTCACATGGTCCACGCACACCACACACGTGGTGAAAAGGGCCCAACAACGCCTGTATTTCCTCAGGCGTCTGAGGAAATTCAGCATGGGCCCCCGCATCCTGAGAAAATTCTACACCGGGACAATCGAGAGTGTTCTTACAGGATGTATCACCGCCTGGTACGGGAACTGCACCGCACTCGAGCGCAGAGCGCTTCAAAGGGTGGTGCGGACGACCCAATATATCGTTGGAGGTGAGCTCCCCTCCCTCCTGGATATATACAACCAGCGGTGCGTGGCCAAGGTCAAACGCATCATAAAGACATTGCCCTACAGCCACGAACTGTATTCACTTTTACCGTCAGGCAGGCGATACCGCAGTGTCAAGTGCCGCACAAATAGGCTTAAAGACAGCTTCCAGTCAGGCCATCAGGCTGCTGAACAAGGGCGTATAGCATATAAGAATGTATATTTGATTACATTGATTTATATATACATATTGCTCTTTTTCTGTGCTGATATATTGCATTTTATAAATTGCATTTTTACTTTTATATATTTAACTTTATACAGTTTTGTATAAAGTACTATGTGTGTACTATGTGTGTATGTCCTTATTTTATTCTACTCTGTTTTTATTTTATCTTATTTTTATAACTGCTGTCTGTTGTCGGGTATTGCACATAAGATTTTCACTCACTGCTTTATACTTGTGTAAACTGTGAAGTGACAATAAACTTGACTTGACTTGACTGTCTCCCCCTACAGGGTATATCTGGTACTGTCTCTTTCTCCCCCTACAGGGTATATCTGGTACTGACTCTGTCTCCCCCTTCAGGGTATAGCCGATACTGTCTCTTTCTCCCCCTACAGGGTATATCTGGTACTGAATCTGTCTCCCCCTTCAGGGTATAGCCGATACTGTCTCTTTCTCCCCCTACAGGGTATATCTGGTACTGACTCTGTCTCCCCCTTCAGGGTATAGCCGATACTGTCTCTTTCTCCCCCCTACAGGATATATCTGGTACTGACTCTGTCTCCCCCTTCAGGGTATAGCCGATACTGTCTCTTTCTCCCCCTACAGGATATATCTGGTACTGACTCTGTCTCCCCCTACAGGGTATATCTGGTACTGACTCTGTCTCCCCCTACAGGGTATAGCCGGTACTGACGTGGCAAAGGAGGCGTCTGACATCATCCTTACAGATGATAACTTCTCCAGCATCGTGAAGGCTGTGATGTGGGGGAGAAACGTCTACGACAGCATCTCCAAGTTCCTCCAGTTCCAACTCACGGTCAACGTGGTGGCAGTCATTGTAGCTTTCACTGGAGCCTGCATCACACAGGTCTGTCTGTTGTTCTGTCTCACTGTCTGTCTGCCTGTCTGCCTGTCTTTCAGTCTCACTGTCTGTCTGTCTGTCTGTCTGTCTGTCTGTCTGTCTATCTGTCTCTTACCTCTCCTCTCTCCAGGATTCCCCCCTGAAGGCGGTGCAGATGTTGTGGGTGAATCTGATCATGGACACCTTGGCCTCGCTTGCCCTGGCCACTGAGCCCCCGACTGAAGCCCTCCTGCTGAGGAAGCCGTACGGTCGCAACAAGCCTCTGATCTCCAGGACCATGATGAAGAACATCCTGGGTCACGGTGTCTACCAGCTCACCATCATCTTCACGCTGCTGTTCGCAGGTACCCCTCCCACCTGGACCCCTACCTCTAGCAGGTTACACACCTGTAGCAGGTAACACACCTGTAGCAGCTAACACTCCTGTAGCAGGTAGCACACCTGTAGCAGGTAGCACACCTGTAGCAGGTTACACACCTGTAGCAGGTTACACACCTGTAGCTGTAGCAGGTAGCACACCGGTAGCAGGTAACACACCTGTAGCAGGTAGCACACCTGTAGCAGGTTAAACACCTGTAGCAGGTTAAACACCTGTAGCTGTAGCAGGTTAAACACCTGTAGCTGGTAACACACCTGTAGCAGGTAACACACCTGTAGCAGGTTACACACCTGTAGCAGGTTACACACCTGTAGCAGGTTAAACACCCGTAGCTGTAGTAGGTAACACACCTGTAGCTGGTAACACACCTTTGTCAGGTAACACACCTGTAGCAGGTAATACACCTGTAGCAGGTAATACATCTGTAGCAGGTAACACACCTGTAGCAGGAAACACACCTGTAGCAGGTAACAGGTAACATATCCTTCACTTCCTCTGCTCGTCTTCAGGTGAGAAGCTGTTTGACATCGATTGTGGACGGAACGCCCCACTCCATGCCCCTCCCTCGGAGCACTACACCATTGTCTTCAACACCTTCGTCCTCATGCAGCTTTTTAACGAGATCAACTCCCGGAAGATCCACGGTGAGAGGAACGTCTTCGACGGCATGTTCAACAACCCCATCTTCTGCTGCATCGTCTTCAGTACCTTCATCATACAGGTAACTAACCTAACCCCTCAAATTCTTTGTTATGCTCATACTTGTACTAATCAGACTGCAATCCTGTTGAGATCAGTAACTATGGTATAAATCAGACTGCAATCCTGTTGAGATCAGTAACTATGGTATAAATCAGACTGCAATCCTGTTGAGATCAGTAACTATGGTATAAATCAGACTGCAATCCTGCTGAGATCATTAACTATGGTATAAATCAGACTGCAATCTGGTTGAGATCAGTAACTATGGTATAAATCAGACTGCAATCCTGTTAAGATCAGTAACTATGGTATAAATCAGACTGCAATCCTGCTGAGATCATTAACTATGGTATAAATCAGACTTAAATCATGTTGAGACCAGTAAGTATGGTATAAATCAGACTGCAATCGTATTCCAGATCGTTATCGTTCAGTTTGGAGGGAAACCGTTCAGCTGTGTGAGTCTCAGCATTGACAAATGGTTGTGGTGCATCTTCCTGGGCTTCGGCTCGCTGCTGTGGGGACAGGTGAGTTTGTCTAGTTAACATTTCAGGTGAGTTTGTCTAGTTAACATGTCAGGTGAGTTAGTCTAGTTAACATGTCAGGTGAGTTAGTCTAGTTAACATGTCAGGTGAGTGGGTCGAGTTAACATGTCAGGTTAGTTAGTAGTTTGTGTAGTTAACATGTCAGGTAAGTTAGTCTTGTTAACATGTCAGGTGAGTCAGTTGTAAGTCTAGGTAACATGTCTGGTTAGTTAGTTGTTAGTCTAATTAACATGTCAGGTGAGTTAGTTGTAAGTCTAGTTAACAAGTCAGATGACAAGCTGTGTTCTGATTGGTCACTAGCTAGTGTCCACCATCCCCACCAGTCGTCTGAAGTTCCTGAAGACGGCGGGCCACGGGACCCAGCAGGAGGAGATCCCAGAGGAGGAGCTGGAGGAGATGGACGCCCTGGATGAGATCGACCATGCAGAGATGGAGCTCCGCAGGGGCCAAGTCCTCTGGTGCCGCGGACTCAACCGCATCCAGACCCAGGTGGGTCTCCTACTGGTCCAGACCTGGGTCTCTATCTGGTCCAGACCAGGGTCTCCTTCCGGCTGGTGTTTTAAAAGTGGGAACATGTTAGGTCAGGTCAGGACCCAGTCGGAGGTGTAGAGGTCTCTAGCAGGTCTAGGAGGTGTGGAGGTCTCAGGTCAAGGTGGTGTGGAGGTCTCTAGCAGGTCTAGGAGGTGTGGAGGTGTCAGGTCTAGGTGGTGTGGAGGTCTCTAGCAGGTCTAGGAGGTGTGGAGTTCTCAGGTCTAGGAGGTGTGGAGGTCTCTAGCAGGTCTAGGAGGTGTGGAGGTCTCAGGTCTAGGTGGTGTGGAGGTATCTAGCAGGTCTAGGAGGTGTGGAGGTCTCAGGTCTAGGAGGTATGGAGGTCTCAGGTCTAGGAGGTGTGGAGGTCTCTAGCAGGTCTAGGAGGTGTGGAGGTCTCTAGCAGGTCTAGGAGGTGTGGAGGTCTCTAGCCGGTCTAAAGGGTGTGGAGGTCTCATGTCTAGGAGGTGTGGAGGTCTCTAGCAGGTCTAGGTGGTGTGGAGGTCTCAGCTCTAGGTGGTGTGGAGGTCTCAGCTCTAGGCGGTGTGGAGGTCCAGGTCTTGGCGGTAAGGAGGTCTCTAGCAGCTCTAAAAGGTGTGGAGGTCCAGGTCTAGGAAGTGTGGAGGTCTCTAGCAGGTCTAAAAGGAGTGGGGGTCCAGATCTAGGAGGTGTGGAGTTCTCAGGTCTAGGAGGTGTGGAGGTCTCTAGCAGGTCTAGGAGGTGTGGAGTTCTCAGGTCTAGGAGGTGTGGAGGTCTCTAGCAGGTCTAGGAGGTGTGGAGGTCTCTAGCAGGTCTAGGAGGTGTGGAGGTCTCTAGCAGGTCTAGGAGGTGGTCTCAGGTCTGGTGTGTGCTCCTCCTCAGATCCGTGTGGTAAACGCCTTCCGGGACACAATGTCTCCATACGAGGGCCTGGAGACCCCAGAGTCCAGGATCTCCATCCACAACTTCATGACCCACCCTGAGTTCCGGCTGGAGGACTCCGAGCCCCACATCCCGCTCATCGACGACAATGATGGCGAGGAGGATGACCCCCCAACCAAGCGCAACTCTGTGGTCCCGCCCCCTTCTCTGGCCTCGCCCAATCAGAACAACAACGGCCCAGAGAGGATCCTCCCGCTGCACCTCGAAGCCTCTTCCCCCTGCCCCGGGAGCCCCCTCCACAGTCTGGAGACCTCCCTCTGAGGAGCCCCGCCTACCTGGGGGCGGAGTCATTGATGACAATACTGAACCGCCCCAATAGGAACTCCACCACAATGTCTTGATGGTCCCGTTTGGAAGAAGCCAACCTGTTTGTTTGGACCATGGTTAGGAGTGTTGTGAGAGCGGCTACTTTGATTGGCTTAAGACCCGGTGGGCGGAGCCAAGAAATGGAAAACCCCCAAAAAAAGAATTGGGGAAAAATGTCAACAAAGGATTGTTTGAATTGACACAGAAACAGAAATGCTCTTCTTTCTTTGATTAAGAAGAAGAAAGAAGAGAAACTATTCAACTCAACTGGGACCCTCATGTTGGAAGATTTTTAGGAGGTGCTAGAAAGACACCCTTCTCTTTCCCCTCATCTTCATCATCTTCCTCATCCACTTCATTATCATCCTCTTCCTCATCCTCTTAGCTTGTTCCGTGGTTTTATTGAATGACAACTCACATCACCACGGTGAGTTGTCATTCAATAAATGCAATAAAGCTTCAGGTGACTTGTTTGTTTGTAAAAGTAGTTCAGTATTTGGTTCCATTTAATTACTTTTTTATTAAAAAGTTGTTTGCCATTAAAGTTGTGTTTATGTTTAATGAAGGCTCACATTTGAATAAAGAATAAATAGCAAGTATAGATCGTCAGTATGTGGTTGTTGGGATTCTATTTTATTATTTAATTTCTGAAAATAAAACGGACATTTTAGTTTTACTGATCGTAGTTTGATATATATTCTTGGTTTTCAGATGACGTCAGAGGGTTTTCTACAAGGGGGCGTGGCTATCCGGTAGTGCGTAGTGAGAGGAGACAGGATGTGGAACGTGATTAGGGGGCGTGGCTATACGGGAGAGTGATGTGGAGACAAGAATGCAAAACTGTGACACTGCCTGAAACTTTTCGACTTCTCTATGGATCTTTCACAGAAAGAAACCAAGGATGACTTGATGACTAGCTAGCTAAAGATATCCCAGTGCTTTCTGAGTACACAAAAGGCCTCGAAATCCATATAAAGAGGAGATATTTACAAAAAAGATGGCTGTTTGGTGTGGACCCTGCTAGTATCCTGTTGACCCTGAGGGTTTGACCCTGAGGGTTTGACCCTGAGGGTTTGCCACCAAGTGAGGCTCCAGATGTGCTGAGCGACCTCGTTTTGGAGACCAGCCGTTACACCAAACAGCCATTTAAGGCCTAGAAAGCTTGGATTTAACCAAATGGTGTCCGTGTTCGTAGCCTCTGTACAAGGAAATGCAACAGGTTACTATATAATACATAAGTTATATATATGAACATACTATATAATAAATAATAGTTATAGATATTAATATGAACATACTACTACATACATTGAGACGATACAATACTAGACCTGATCAATGGAGAGTGGCTGAAGGGGTATGGATCCCGAAGGAGGAAAACTCCACTCCACTCTCCCTGCTGTGTGTTGAGGCAAAGGTTTTCTTCAGCGCTGTTTCCAAACGGCTGTGTACCTACCTGGCAGAGAACACCTACATCGATACATCTGTCCAGAAAGGTGGCATTTCAGGAATGCCAGGATGTCTGGAGCATACCGGTGTGGTGACACAGCTTATTCGGGAGGCCAGAGAGAACAAGGGCAACCTGTCAGTGCTGTGGCTTGACCTGGAGAATGCATTCGGCTCCATTCCACACAAGCTGGTTCAGTTCACTTTGACAAAACATCATGTCCCAAGCAGGTGTAGAGACCTCATCGCTGATTATTACAGCAATTTCAGGATGAGGGTCTCTTCAGGAGAAATAACATCCAGTTGGCACAAGGTGGAGATCGGTATCATCACAGGGTGTACTATCTCTGTGACATTGTTCTCCCTAGCCATGAACATGCTCACTAAGTCTGCTGAGCCAGAATGCAGAGGGCCCCGCACAAATTCCGGACAACGGCAACCACCCATCAGGGCATTCATGGATGACCTCACAGTCATGACAGAATCAGTCCCAGGCTGCCGGTGGATTCTGAAGGGGCTTGAAGAGCTGGTGGAGTGGGCCCGGATGCGTTTCAAACCCGCCAAATCCAGATCAATGGTGCTGAGGAAAGGGAAGGTGGTGGACAAGTTCCGGTTTAACATCGCAGCCATCCCATCTATCTCAGAGAAGCCAGTCAAGAGCTTAGGAAAAGTTTTTGACTGCTCTCTGAGAGACACAACATCTATCCAGTCGACCTGCACTGAGTTGGGTCTGGGTCTACCAACATGGCATTCTTCCCAGGATTCTGTGGCCCCTCCTTGTCTATGCGGTCCCTATCTCAACAGTTGAGACCCTAGAGAGGAGGGTCAGCAACCACCTCCGGAGATGGCTTGGGTTACCAAGGAGCCTGAGCAGCATTGCACTCTACGGGAACACCAACAAGCTGCAACTGCCTTTCAAATCCTTGGAGGAGGAATTCAAGGTAACTAGAGCCAGAGAAGTGGTTCAATACAGGGACTCAAGTGATCCGAAGGTGGCTAAAGCAGGGATCTAAGTGAGGACTGGCAGGAAATGGAGGGCAGAGGAAGCAGTTCAAGAAGCAGAGGCAAGGCTGCGTCACAAGAGCCTGGTGGGAGTGGTCACACGAGGTCGAGCTGGGCTAGGATCCTTTCCAACTCCCCAAATGAACACCAGGGGGAAGGAAGGGCGCCGTCTTGTTCAGGAGGAGGTGAGAGCAGCAGTGGAGGAGACAAGAACCTGCAAGGCAGTGGGAATGAAGCAACAGGGAGCTTGGACGAGATGGGAGAATGCGGTTGAGAGGAAAGTGACCTGGGCTGAGCTTTGGAAAGCCGAGCCTCACCGCATCAAATTCCTAATCCAGGCAGTGTATGATGTGCTTCCAAGCCCATCAAATCTGCACACATGGGGCATAGCAGAGACACCAGCATGCCCATTGTGTTCCAAGCGAGGAACCCTGGAACACATCCTCAGTTGCTGTACAAAGGCACTTGGAGATGGACGGTACAGGTGGAGGCATGACCAAGTCCTGAAGACCATTGCTGAAGCCATCAGCGCAGGACTGGCGTGGTCAAAGCAGTTCCGACACTCCAAGGACACCATCGCCTTTGTCAGAGCTGGGGACAAGCCAACTTCTGCCAGAAAAACATCTGCAGGCATCCTGACGTCTGCAAGAGACTGGCAGTTGTTGGTGGACCTTGAACATCAGCTGAAGTTCCCCAGCCATATTGCAGTCACCACCCTGCGACCAGACATTGTTCTTGTGTCTGAGTCCACCAAGCAAGCTGTGCTGCTGGAGCTGACAGACCCGTGGGAAGATCGCTTGGAAGAAGCCTTTGAAAGGAAGCTCTCCAAGTACGCAGGACTGGTCAGCGACTGTCAGCAGGCTGGTTGGAGAGCAAGGTGTTTCCCGGTAGAAGTTGGTTGCAGAGGATTCGCAGCCCGTTCCTTGGTCAGAGCCTTCGGCAGTTTAGGCATCGAGGGAGTGAGAAAGAGGAGAGCCATCCGCAGTACCACCGATGCGGCAGAGAGGGCCTCAAGATGGCTGTGGCTCAAAAGAGGGGAGCCATGGAGTCATGGTAGCTAGCTAGCCATCTGGACACAAGCTGGGGTCTGATCAGCCCCGGCTGGGTCACCTGGAGGAGGGCGTATGATGTTGCGAGACCCGAAACGTCCTATGATTCCAGGAACATCACTGAAGATGTGTCCAGACTAGGCATCAGTAGATGTATGTACACAGCAGACCATACTATACTATGTATATGATTTACTATATAGTAACATGCTCCTTGATTACTGTTATGTATTATATAGTAACGTGTTGCTATATATCTATAACTATTATTATATAGATGCATGTTGCTATATATCTATAACTATAATGTATTATATAGTAGCATGTTGTTATGTATATTATTATGTTTGTCTTTTCCTGAGGTTAAGCGTAGGTTTCCAGTCCACATTACATCTTGTCACGTAGGGGTAATTCGGTAGGACCCAGAACGCAGACCAAGACACAGTGGAGCCATAACCTAATGCTTTATTTAAGCAAACACAAGTAGCGACAGGTGGCAGACAGGCGAGTAGTCCGGGACGGGCGAGGGGTCTGGATTCCGGGGGGTCGGAGTGAATCCGGGGGTCGGAGTAGCGACAGGTACCGGTCAGGTAACTATAATGACCGGGTAGCTCGTATAGACCGGAGAGTAACGCGGCAATGAATCTGGATTTCCGGGACATCGGCGTGGCGATTCCGTTCAGAATGTACCAACGTACAAAGTAGTAACCATAAAGTAGGACGTACGACCTGACAAAGGGGTAACAGGACGCCAGGGTATATATAACCCCAGTATATATAACCCCAGGTTCATAGCGGACTGTCCCCAAACTAAATGCCTCCTGCAAACTCTCTCGTCAGGATGTCTTTAGTTGTATCATTACATTACATTACATTACACAACATTACATTCCAGTCATTTAGCAGACGCTTTTATCCAAAGAGAATTCCAATAGTGTGTTTAACAAACGAAGGTAAGAGAACAACTCGTCACCAGAAGTCAAAAGTGCATTTCAGTCCTAACATTTCTATCTCTATCTATTCATTTCTATCTCTATCTATTAATTTATATCTCTATCTATTCTATATTTATTCATTTCTATCTCTATCTATTCATTTCTATCTCTATCTATTCTCTATTAATTGATATGTCTATCTATTCATTTCTATCTCTATCTATCTAAAATAAGTATCACAACTACCTCCCTCTCTATAGTTTAAATATTTATTACTAAGTTACCTGGTTACTGTACCTGACATATATACTTAAATCTGTTGATAGAACTGCTCCTACTCCTGTATTTACATTTATACTTGCCATACATTTATATATGCTCACTTGTATATACATTTACATCTATATATTTGTATCCTGCTTTCAATAATAGCATACCCCTGATCACTATGTTAAATGATCACTTACCTGTATATACATATACCTATTATCATGCTCATATCACATTTATACCTAGACTGTCTTTTAACCTGTAAATTTAAACTGTAAATTATATTATATTAGCATGCACTTTACTGTAACATGTGCACTCTGGTTAGATGCTACATTATTTTTGCTGTACTGTACTTGTGCTGTGAAATGACAATACATTAGAATCGAATCGAATCTATTAATTTCTATCTCTATCTATTCATTTATATCTCTATCTATTCTCTATTCATTTATATCTCAATCTATTCATTTATATCTCTATCTATTCTCTATCTATTCATTTATATCTCTATCTATTCATTTCTATCTCTATCTATTCTCTATTCATGTCTATCTCTATCTATTCTCTATTTATTAATTTATATCTCTATCTATTCTCTATTCATTTCTATCTCTATCTATTCATTTATATCTCTATCTATTCTCTATCTATTAATTTACATTTAGGGCATTTGGCAGACGCTTACAAGGTGTACATTAGTTGAAGCAGACAATAGCATAACACTGAGGTACACAAACATATAAATAGAGCAGTTCACAAGTATTCATGTTAACAAGATGAATAACACAATTTGGTACTGCCAGGTCACCTGCTTAAGTAGCTGTGATAACAGCGTGTTATCAACATTAAGGATCTACACTTGCTAGAATATACAACATGTTAAGAGCTATTAATGTCAGGACTTAACCAAGTTAGGGGTTCACAAAGGAGAAGGAGGGGTCAAGGAGAGTCCAGGTGGACTCTGAACAGGTGGGTCTTGAGTCTCTTGCGGAAGCTGGCGAGGGACTCTGCCGTCCTGACATGAGACGGGAGTTCATTCCACCTGTGGAGCCAGAGCCCTGAAGAGCTGGGTCTTGGAAGAGTGATGCTTGGTTGTCATCAGTGAAGGTCGAACAAGTCGCCTGGCAGAAGTTGAGCGGAGCGCTCTGGCTGGGATGTAGGGCTTGACCAACGCCTGGAGGTAGGCTGGGGCAGTTCCATTGACTGCCCTAAAGGTCAGCACCAGAGTCTTGAACTTGATGCGAGCATTTACCGGAAGCCAGTGGAGATCGCGGAACAGAGGGGTCACGTGGGAGAATTTTGGTAGGTTGAATACCAGGCGTGCTGCTGCATTCTGGATGCGTTGGAGGGGCTTGGTTGCAGAGGCAGGGAGTCCCGCCAGGAGAGAGTTGCAGTAGTCGGGTGATGACGAGCACTTGGACCAGGATCTGCGCCGCTTCACGTGTGAGGAAGGGCCGGATCCTGCGGATGTTGTAGAGGGCAATTCTGCAAGATCGGGCCACCGCGGTGACGTTGGCATTGCAGGACAGCTGGTCATCTACCACCACACCAAGCTCTCTTGTTGTGGTTGAGGGGGAGACTTGGGTGTTCTCGATGGTGACCAGTAGGTCACCAATCTGAGGGCAGTCTTTCCCCGGTATGAAGAGGAGCTCAGTCTTGTCAAGGTTGAGCTTCAGGTGGTTGGCGGCTGTTCATCTGCTGATGTCTGCCAGGCATTTAGAGATGCGTGTTGTGATTTGGGTTTCTGAGGGGGGAAAGGAGAGAAACAGTTGAGTGTCATCTGCATAGCAGTGATAGGAGAAGCCATGAGATGTGATTACAGAGCCTAGCGATTTATTTATATCTCTATCTATTCTCAATCTATTCATTTATATCTCTATCTATTCTCTATCTATTCATTTATATGTCTATATATTCTGTATTCATGTCTATCTATCTATTCTCTATCTATTCATTTATATCTATCTATTCTCAATCTATTCATTTATATCTCGACTTGTTGCCGAAATCCAAGCTTCTCTTCTCTCTTCAGTAAGTGTTTCGAACTCTTCACCTTGATTATGTAGAACTAAGGTATTCGGAATAGTCCTACGCCGTCCAACTATAACCCAATGAACCATGTCGTCTTCTTCACTCGAGCGTCTATACTGTGACTCGGTGTTTACGTTTGAAAGGCTCCAACATGGCGGATAGCAACCGTTGTCAAGGTCTTAGTCACGTGGGTGAAACCAATAATTAACTACATTTCCCACCACTTCCGCAACTTGAACTTCCGGGGCGAAAGTTAAACCTGTAACCGGGAACCTGGATCCGGAAACACAGAATTTGAAATGTCTTCAGGAAGGTTTGGAAGTCTGACGCAGTGAAAAAAACTATTTTCTGAAGTAGATGCACGACAATACAAGGTCAGTTGATTATTTAGATAAACATGACATAACGTTACGGTTCAGATCAGTGAACACAAATCTGAGAACTAAGTGTTCATTTACATTTGAAATTGGATCTGGAGCTGAATCTTTCTACCTTTTGATATAGGATGGATATTCTGGAGGATGGTAAAGTCATTTACTTTATTAACTTAAGTTACTTTATTTACTTTAGTACAGAAACATACCATACAATATACTTCTGTTCTCATTCTAATGTATGTTGGATCAGAACCATCTTGTGCATGTCTTGCTGTGTTCCTCTTATACCTTTTTGTTTAGCGCTAATTTGTTTTTTATCAACATTCTTATTTTAGATGAATATTACTCGTTGGCGGACGAGAAGTTTGACTTCGACATGTCTATTTCACCTGCAAGGTATCTCGAACATATTTCTTATTATTACTTTTATTCCAAAATGACTTATAATTGACATGCATGTAATTAGGCCAGATGAGGCTGCTTCAACCAGCCTCTAATCAGTCTGACTGGGGCCAGGTGAGGCTGTGTCAACCAGCCTCTAATAAGTCTGACTCAGGCCAGGTGAGGCTGCTTCAACCAGCCATAGAGTAATCAGTCTGACTGAGGCCAGATGAGGCTGCTTCAACCAGCCATAGAGTAATCAGTCTGACTGAGGCCAGGTGAGGCTGCTTCAACCAGCCATAGAGTAATCAGTCTGACTGAGGCCATATGAGGCTGCTTCAACCAGCCATAGAGAAATCAGTCTGACTCAGGCCAGGTGAGGCTGCTTCAACCAGCCATAGAGTCATCAGTCTGACTCAGGCCAGGTGAGGCTGCTTCAACCAACCATCATTCATCTGAAACTGGTTTGAGGCTTATCAGTGATGCACAGTACATATATTTAGATATTCAGTGAATTCATTAGCCTTTGATCACACGGTGATGGTAAAATACATTTTACTACGGTTGTCTAAATCCTTTTCTTACGTCTTTCCTGCTCCTCCAAGCAGTTCTAGAGGAGATGAAGAAGTGGAGGAGGAGGATGAGGTGCCGGGGCGTAGCGAGGCAGGGCCGGGGCGTAGCGAGGCAGGGCCGGGGCGTAGCGAGGCAGGGCCGGGGCGTAGCGAGGCAGGGCCGGGGCGTAGCGAGGCAGGGCCGGGCTGGAGCCCCCTGCTGGGGGAGAGTTTCAAGACCATCTGTCAGGAGGCCAAACTACTCGCCAACAGGCTGAAGGAGGGTTGGCAAGAGGAGGTCGGAGGAGGAGGAAGAGAGACCGGCCTTCAAAGTAGCCCGGACTCGACCCGGGACCCCCCTGTGGAGCAGTTTGTTCAGGACCCACGGGCCAAGCTGGGTCTGTTGAGCGTCCCTCCCCCAGGCCCTCCCCTCAGCCCCATCAAACGTGAGACCTTCTGTGTCCGGGACAGCCCCCTGAAGCTCCTCCCCCATGCACTGCAGCCCCGCCCACCCACCCCCAGCGGCGCCTCTAGACCTGGGATACAACCCCAGGCCGGGACCCGGATGTCCCTAAGGGGAACGATCTGCCTGTGGTCGCTTCCCGACAAGCCGCCACCCCCTAGCGCCCTGCGCAGCACTCGGCACCCCGGGGGCCTGGCACGACCCGGATGCCACGCTCCCCCGGCCAAGGTAGGACTTCAAGCTCTCTCTAGGAAACCCTGGTAGTTGTATGACCTTCACATTTATCTAGCAGTTTCTCTGTTCCCAGGGTGCACTTGGGCTCCGGCGTGGGTCTAGCAGGGGGTCTTGTGAGGACCTCCTCTCGGACAGTGTCCAGGCCCCGCCTCCAGGCAATGTCCAGGCCCCGCCCCCAGCCAAAGCCCAGCCCACCAGAAACTCCTCTTCTTCCTCGCTGTCCAGTGTCAACTCCAGCCTCTCCGTCTCTCCCACTGGTCAAGGTACAAAAATTCTGCTACTGGTTCTACTGGGAGCTACCAGTACAACCACAGTCTGCTTGTATATATTGTATACAGTCTGGTGTGTATATAAAACCATGTAGTGTTTATCTTGTCAACCATAGAAACCATAAGATTGTTTGTTTTCAGGGAAACTCAACAGCTCTGTGATCCCCGCCCCGGGTCCCACCAGGAACCGGCGCTCCACCCTGAACTGTAAACCTGACCCCCCCGCGGCACCCCCAGGGGCCCCACGCTCCACCCAGCTGAGGAGACCCCCCTCGGCCGGAAGGTCCACCCCAGTGAAGCGTTCTGAACCCGGGACCCCGCTGGTCTTCACTCCTGCAAAAAGGCTGATGGAGAGGACCTCCATCACCCCCTCCAAGAGGCTGATGGAAAGGGCCTCCTCCTCCAAGCCCAGCCTGGCCTCCTCCTCCTCCAAGCCCAGCCTGGCCTCCTCCTCCTCCAAGCCCAGCCTGGCCTCCTCCAAGCCCAGCCTGGCCTCCTCCTCCTCCAAGCCCAGCCTGGCCTCCTCCTCCTCCAAGCCCAGCCTGGCCTCCTCCTCCAAGCCCAGCCTGGCCTCCTCCTCCAAGCCCAGCCTGGCCTCCTCCTCCAAGCCCAGCCTGGCCTCCTCCTCCAAGCCCAGCATGGCCTCCTCCTCCTCCAAGCCCAGCCTGGCCTCCTCCTCCTCCTCCTCCAAGCCCAGCCTGGCCTCCTCCTCCAAGCCCAGCCTGGCCGCCTCCTCCTCCAAGCCCAGCCTGGCGGCCTCCTCCTCCTCCTCCTCCTCCTCCAAGCCCAGCCTGGCCTCCTCCAAACCCCAGCATCAGCCGGGGTCCAGGGCCAAGCCCAGGGCCCCTGTGGCCCCAACACCTAAACACCTGAGATCCCTCACTGGGCCAGCAAGTGAGTGACTCAACATGTAAAGATAATGACGTTACGTGTAAAGATACACAAATTTAAAATGCATGTACAATTATATATTTTAATCTATAATTTTCTAATCTTAAAAATCTGAAATAGGATAATAATTGGTAATAGTTACCAATAATAGTGATTGATTAATAGTGATGGTCCAGGTGTTTTAATTGGTTCAGGTGTGTTGTCCCCAGATGCCCCTCACATTATGAAGCCAAAGAGATTGGTCTCTACCTGCAGTGTGGACAGGTGAGAGTGAGAGTGAGAGTGAGAGTGAAAGTGAGTGAGAGTGAAAGTGAGTGTTTTTAAGTTTGTGTTTCTCCAGTCTCCCTCAGCTGCCTGCCACGCCCTCCTCCTCCAGGCCCCGGCGCTCCGCCCTGCCCACACCCAGCGGCCGCAGACTCTCCTCCATCCCCAGCATCACGCCACGGAGCCTCGCACACCCCCGGCCAGGAACACTCAGGTAGAACACCAACACTCGGGTGGAACACTCAGGTAGAACACCAACACTCGGGTGGAACACTCAGGTAGAACACCAACACTCGGGTGGAACACTCAGGTAGAACACCAACACTCGGGTGGAACACTCAGGTAGAACACCAACACTCGGGTGGAACACTCAGGTAGAACACCAACACTCGGGTGGAACACTCAGGTCGAACACCAACACTCGAGTGGAACACCAACACTCGGGTGGAACACCAACACTCAGGTAGAACACAGGTCCGGTAAGAGTGGTTCTAACAGTAGATGAGAACCTGTGTTTACAGCCTGGATCCAGCAGGGGGTGGCCCTGAAGAGGACCAGGGCTTGGCTTCAGTGATCCAGCCCTTCTCTCTGGAAGAGGAGGAACCGGCCCCTAGCAGCACCCCCGCTCTGAGGGGCCCCCGGGGGCCCAACCAGGGGGACCAAAAGATGGAGATGAACCAGGAGGAGAAGGAGAACCAGGAGGAGGAGAACCAGAGAGATCTGATAGAACTCCTGTCTGCTGAGGACAAGTCCACTGCTCGGCACTACCAGGAGGTTAAGGAGGTAGTGTGGGTTAAATGTGTCTAGTGTGTGTATTTAGTGTTTAAGTGTGTGTGTGTTTAAGTTCAAGTTCGGTTTATTGTCACTTCACAGTTTACACAAGTATAAGCAATGAGTGAAAATCTTATGTGCAATACCTGACGACAGACAGCAGTTATAAAAAGCTACAAAGTTACAAAACTGTATAAATTAAATATATAAAAATGCAATATATAAAATGCTATATATTGGCACAGAAAGAGCTATATATCTATCTCAATGTAATAAAATATACATTGTTATATGCTATACGCCCTTGTTCAGCAGCCTGATGGCCTGACTGTGGAAGCTATCTCTTAGTCTATTTGTGCGGCACTTGATACTGCGGTATCGCCTGCCTGACGGTAAAAGTGAATACAGTTCGTGGCTGTAGGGCAATGTCTTTATGATGCGTTTGACCTTGGCCACGCACCGCTTGTTGTATATATCCAGGAGGGAGGGGAGCTCACCTCCAACGATATACTGGGCCGCCTGCACCACCCTTTGAAGCGCCCTGTGCTCAAGTGCGGTGCAGTTTCTGTACCAGGCGGTGATACACCCTGTAAGAACACTTGATTGTGCCAGTGTAGAATGTTCTCAGGATGCGGGGGCCCATGCTGAATTTCCTCAGGCGCCTGAGGAAATTCAGGCGTTGTTGGGCCCTTTTCACCACGTGTGTGGTGTGTGTGGACCATGTGTGGTCCTCGGAGATGTGCATGCCGAGGAACTTGAAGCTGCTGTCCCTCTCTGCAACACCGTCGATGGAGATGGGGGCGTGCTCTCCTCTCTGCTTCCTGTAGTCCACGATCAGCTCCTTGGTCTTCTTGACGTTGAGGGTGAGGCTGTTCTCCTGGCAACACTGCGCCAGTGATCCAACCTCCTCCCTGTAGGCTGTCTCGTCGTCGCCAGCTATCAGGCCCATCACTGTCGTGTTGTCAGCAAACTTGATGATGACGTTGGACCTGTGCATAGCCATGCAGTCGTGGGTGTAGAGGAGAGGGCTCAGCACGCATCCCTGGGGGGCTCCCGTGTTGAGGGTCAGTGGCTTTGAGGTGGTGCTGCCCATCCTCCCCACCTGGCGGCAGTCCAACAGGAGGTCCAGTATCCAGCTGCACGTGGATGGGGGCACGCCTAGACTTCTAAGCTTGGTGTCGAGCTTGGCAGGAACTATCGTGTTGAACGCTGAGCTGTAGTCCACAAACGGCATTTGCACATAACTGTTCTTTCCCTCCAGGTGGGAAGGGGCAGTGTGGAGAGCCATTGCAATTGCATCGTCCGTGGATCTGTTTTGACGATATGCAAATTGTCATGGGTCCAGCGTGGCAGGTAACACGGCGCAAATAAAATTCTTGACCAACCTCTCGAAGCATTTGCTGACACTCGAGGTGAGGGCTACAGGTCTATTCGTCGTTCAGGCAGGTTACCTTTGGTTGTTTAGGGACAGGCACGATGGTGGACATCTTAAAGACCGCGGGAACAACAGCCTGGGACAGGGAGAGGTTGAAGATGTCTGCAAAGACTCCTGCCAACTGGTCTGCGCATGCTCTGAGGACGCGGCCCGGGATGTCGTCGGGGCCTGCCGCCTTACGGATGTTCAACCGCTTGAAGGTGCAGCGCATCCTGTAGCATAGAGTCCGATTGGTCCGACCAGCATTGAACCTCCCTCACAGCGATTGGTTGCTGCTTCAGTCTCTGCCTATAGGCGGGGAGTAGCTGGATAGAGCGGTGGTCTGATTTGCCGAACGGTGGGCGGAGGAGGGCCTTGTAGCCATCACGGTAGGGTGATGACCACAGCAGTGGTCGAGGATCCGCTCACCCCGTGTGTTGCTCGAAATGTGTTGGTAGAACTTCGGGAGAACCTTCTTCAGGTTCGCCTTGTTCAAGTCCCCCGCCACGATGAAAGCAGCCTCAGGGTGTGCCAACTCCTGTTCGCTGATAGCCTTACAGCCATACAGTTGCTTCAGCGCTGTGTCCGTGTTGGCTTGTGGGGGAATGTAAACAGCGGTCACGGTTACCGCTGTAAACTCCCGAGGTAGCCAGAATGGACGGCACATAAGCATCAGGTACTCCAGGTCCGGGGAACCGAAAGACTTGAGGGGATGTACATGACTTTGGTTGCACCAAGATCTGTTTATCATGAGACATACCCCCCCCTCCGCAATCTTTACCGGAGAGAGCCTTTGTTCTCGCCGCCCGGTGGACGGAAAATCCCGTCTGCTCGATAGCTGCGTCTGTAATCCCCTCTGACAGCCATGTCTCCGTAAGGCAGATGATACAATTGTCCTTGGTTTTTAATTGAATACGAGCCTGTAGCTCGCTTAACTTATTGTCCAGAGACTGTACATTAGCCCGAGTCGAAAGAATGAAAATACTCCGGTAGGCGGCGAGCGACTGTCGAGTGTGCAAAAGTCATAATTGAACGTGCTGCTAACTTCCTGAACAAGGATAGTCGCGATAAAAATAATAAATAACAAAAAACTGTGCTCGCAACACTGCAGCCATCTCGTACGGCGCCTTGTATGGGTTAGTGTTCTGGGGTTAGTCCTGTCCCCACATAGTTAGTCCTGTATGGGTTAGTCTTGTATGGGTTAGGGTTGTGTATGGGTTAGTGTTTATTCTGTTATGTGTGTTCTCTTGTCCTCCATGTGCGGCTGGTTGATGTTCCTCCTTGGTTGGTTGTCTGGCGGAGAAGCTGCTGATTGACTTGTCCAACACTCCGGACCTCCGGTCCAACGCCTCCAAGACCTGCGGAGAACAGGTGAGTTTATGCCCACAACACAACCCGGCACAGGGCAGACATGATTCTGTTAGTCTTGTATGGGTTAGTGTTAATGTTGTAGGATTTAGTGTTGTATGGTTTTTTTTTTATATAGCGTAAATGGACATTTATTTTTTCTAGCTTTTCTAACCAGTGGTTACTCAAAGCGCTTTACAACATGCCTCACATTCACCCATTCATACACACATTCAACCACCAACGGCGGAGTCAGCCATCAAGGAGACAGCCAGCACGTCAGGAGCAGTTAGGGTGTCTTCCTCAAGGACACCGCCACAGCTTTTGCTAGGAGGAGGCGGCGGGGATCGAACCAGCAACCTTCCGGTTGTGAGGCGACCTCTCTGCCGCCCCTAGATGTTTGGGTTAGTGTTTTATGGGTTAGATATGTTTGGGTTAGTGTTCTGGTGTTAGTGTTTTATGGGTTAGATATGTTTGGGTTAGTGTTCTGGTGTTAGTGTTTTATGGGTTAGAGATGTTTGGGTTAGTCATATGAGCTAGTCTTGTATGGGTTAGTCAAGTCAAGTCAATTTTATTTGTATAGCCCTTAATCACAGTTATAGTCTCAAAGGGCTTCACATGCCACATGTTTACAACACCCCCCAAAAGTCCCTTAATTACGTAGGAAGAAATGTTGAGAAGGAACACAGAGTAGAAGGGGATCCCTCCTTCCAGGGATGGTTCAGGAGTGCAATGGGTGTCATAAGTGACTTATAGTAATGTACAAAGTACAAAGATAATAATAATATACATATAATATATACAAATATTAAAATAAGAAGATGATTTGTGTGGTGCTGGCTGGTATCCTTCAGGTGGGGATCACAGCAGCACACTGGAAAACAGAAGCAGACTGCGGTGTGGTTAGATGGGGTAGGGTGGACATGGAACATGTAGAGAACCTCTAGTCTAGTACCTATCGGCAGCAGGGGTAGATTAGTGCTGACTAACGGGTCGATTTAGCTGTAATGAGAGCTGAGGGGCACTCCTAGGCACCAAACGACAATGTAAAAAGGTAGGTTTTAAGTTTAGATTTAAATATTTCAACAGAGTCTGCTTCCCTTATTACAGGTGGCAGACTGTTCCACAAATAGGGCGCACGGTAGGAGAACGCTCTATTCCCTGCTGATTTCTTAATGACTTTTGGGATTGATAGAAGGCCGGCTCCTGAAGACCGGAGGGGCCGAGAAGGACAATAGGGAACAATAAGGTCCTTCAGGTATGAGGGTGCTAATCCGTGTAGGATTTTATAAGTAAGTAGTAGCACCTTAAAATCTGACCTCGCATTAACTGGAAGCCAGTGGAGCGAGGACAGAATTGGAGTAATGTGGTCAAACTTTCTGGTCCTAGTCAAAAGTCTAGCAGCAGCGTTCTGCACAAGCTGGAGGCTTTTGGTAGCAGAGTTCGGTAACCCAGAAAACAGTGCATTACAGTAATCTAGTCTAGACTATATAAACGCGTGGATGAGTGTCTCTGCATCCGTGGCAGACCGCATTGGGCGTATTCTAGCAATGTTTCTAAGATGGAAAAATGCAGTTCTGGTTATATATTTTACATGTTGACTGAAAGATAGCGTCGGGTCGAACAGGACACCAAGATTCTTCACACAAGAGCTTTGGGCCACAGTAGAGCCCTCGAACAGCAGTGCGACATCTTCAAATAGTGGTCGTTGTTGCTTCGGACCGATGATTATCATCTCTGTTTTTCCTGTGTTAAGCTGCAGGTAGTTTTGGGACATCCATCTTTTAATTGCACTCAGGCAGGATTCAACTTTATGGATCTGGGAGGAGTCGTTTGACTTGATAGGAATATAGATTTGGGTGTCGTCAGCGTAGCAGTGAAAACTTATTCCATAACTGCGAATAATATCACCAAGAGGGAGCATGTAGATTGCAAAGAGCAGAGGACCAAGGACCGACCCTTGGGGAAGACCAAAGCTTAGGTTACAGTGATTCGATTGTGAATCATCACAAAGAACAAATTGCTTTCTATTTGTGAGGTAAGATCTAAACCAGAGAAGAGCTGAACCTTTAATGCCAACATAGTGTTGGAGACGATCAAGGAGAATGCTGTGGTCAATTGTGTCGAAAGCAGCACTAAGGTCGAGCAGCACCAGCAAGGAGCTTGCATTGCCGTCCATTGTAAGGAGAAGATCATTAACTACTCTAGTCACAGCAGTTTCAGTGGAGTAGAAGGTTCTAAACCCAGACTGGAAGGGTTCAAATAAATTGTTCACCATCAGATGATTGATGGTTTGGTCAGCTACAATTATTTCCAGTACTTTCGAAAGGAAAGGAAGGTTAGAGATGGGCCGATAGTTGCTAAGTACTTCTGGGTCTAGGCCGGGCTTCTTCAGTAGAGGTTTTATCACAGCAGTCTTGAAGGTAGATGGAACTGTTCCAGTAGACAGGGATAGGTTCATGATGTTGAGCATAGTAGGCCCAACGACCGGGAAAAGTTCTTTAAGAACCTTGGTGGGGAGAGGGTCCAGCATACAGGTAGTGGGTTTAGAGGCCTGTGTTAGTTTAGCAAGTTCATCCAAGGAGATTGTGCTAAACTGCAGGAGGGTTTCTTCAGGAGGGACACATAGTGCCCCTCTTACATGATGTTCAGGATGATGGGTGGGGAAGGCATCAATGTCTTTTCTAATAGTCTCGATTTTGTGCTCAAAGAATTCCGAGAAGTTTCTAGCAGAGAGAGAGGAGCCAACTGTTTGAGGTTGTTTTTGCGTCAGGCTTCTTACTGTGTCAAACAGAAACTTAGGGTTGTTCTTGTTTAAGTTGATAACACTTGAAATGTAGGCGTTCCTGGAAGTAGTTAATGCAGCTTTATAGCTGAGCAGGCTGTCATGCCATGCAAGATGAAAGACTTCAAGTTTTGTTGAACGCCATTTGCGTTCTAGTCTAGTGTACTGGGGTTAGTGTTTTATGGGTTAGTCTTGTATGGGTTAGTGTTGTGTATGGGTTAGTGTGTTCTGGGGTTAGTGTTTATTCTGTTGTGTGTGTAATGTGTGTTCCCTTGTCCTCCATGTGCGGCTGGTTGATGTTCCTCCTCTGATTGGTCGTCTGGAGGAGAAGCTGCTGATTGACTTGTCCAACACTCCGGACCTCCGGTCCAACGCCTCCAAGACCTGCGGAGAACAGGTGAGTTAGGCCACGCCCACAACACAACCCGGCACAGGGCAGACATGATTCTGTTAGTCTTGTATGGGTTAGTGTTTTATGGGTTACATGTTTGGGTTAGTGTTCTGGGGTTAGTCTTGTATGGGTAAGTGTTGTTTGGGTTAGTGTTGTGTATAGGTTAGTGTTCTGGGGTTAGTCTTGTATGGGTAAGTGTTGTTTGGGTTAGTGTTGTGTATAGGTTAGTGTTCTGGGGTTAGTGTTGTATGGGTTAGTGTTCTGGGGTTAGTGTTTATTCTGTTTTCTTTCTCCAGCTGATTGATCTCAGTTCTCCGCTCATCAAATGGAGTCCGGAGGAGAAGAAGGAGAACACAGGAGTCCTCATCAACCTCTCGTTCTAGAGCTGAGCTGGCACCGCTACCTAGCGGTCTGAGCTAGTTGTGAGCTAGGCACTACTAGCTCACTAGCACCGCTACCTAGCGGTCTGAGCTAGTTGTGAGCTAGGCACTACTAGCTCACTAGCACCGCTACCTAGCGGTCTGAGCTAGTTGTGAGCTAGGCACTACTAGCTCACTAGCACCGCTACCTAGCGGTCTGAGCTAGTTGTGAGCTAGTTGTGAGCTAGTTGTGAGCTAGTCGTGAGCTAGTCGTGAGGTAGCTCGTGAGCTAGCTCGCGAGCCTGTCTTTTGCTGAAACGTCTGTTTTGTTTGTTTTTAATTCATTAATAAATAAGGAGCAACAATTCAATTCAGCCTATATTTAATACATGATCATACAGTATATAGTGTACATAGTAGTACATGTTGTACTTAGTACTACTAGTGTACATAGTAGTACATGTTGTACATAGTAGTACTAGTGTACATAGTAGTACATGTTGTACATAGTGTACATAGTACTACTAGTGTACATAGTAGTACATGTTGTACATAGTGTACATAGTACTACTAGTGTACATAGTAGTACATGTTGTACATAGTGTACATAGTACTACTAGTGTACATAGTAGTACATGTTGTACATAGTGTACATAGTACTACTAGTGTACATAGTAGTACATGTTGTACTTAGTACTACTAGTGTACATAGTAGTACATGTTGTACATAGTGTACATAGTACTACTAGTGTACATAGTAGTACATGTTGTACATAGTGTACATAGTACTACTAGTGTACATAGTAGTACATGTTGTACATAGTGTACATAGTAGTACTAGTGTACATAGTAGTACATGTTGTACATAGTGTACATAGTACTACTAGTGTACATAGTAGTACATGTTGTACATAGTGTACATAGTAGTACTAGTGTACATAGTAGTACATGTTGTACATAGTGTACATAGTACTACTAGTGTACATAGTAGTACATGTTGTACATAGTACTACTAGTGTACATATTAGTACAAGTGTACGTGCTGGTATACGTGTGTGTTATCACCGTGTGTGTGTGTGTGTGGGTGGGTGGGGGTGGGTGGGTGGGTGGGTGGGTGTGTGTGTGTGTGTGTGTGTGTGTGTGTGGGGGTGTGTGTGTGTGTGTGGGGGTGGGGGTGGGTGGGTGGGGGTGGGGGTGGGGGTGTGTGGGGGTGGGGGTGTGTGTGTGTGTGGGGGTGGGGGTGGGTGGGTGTGTGTGGGGGTGGGGGTGGGTGGGTGGGTGGGTGTGTGGGGGTGGGTGTGTGTGGGGGTGGGGGTGGGTGGGTGTGTGTGTGTGGGGGTGGGGGTGGGGGTGGGGGTGTGTGTGTGTGGGGGTGGGGGTGGGGGTGGGTGGGTGGGTTCAGGCTGTGTCTCAAGACACTCCTTGAGAGTTACCAGTGAAGGAGTCTAGTTATGTTATACATGTATTATACATTGTAGTTAACGTATTATAAAACATCATTATACATTGTAGTTTAGTGTTATGTTATAGAACTTTATTATACATTGTAGTTTAGTGTTATGTTATAGAACTTTATTATACATTGTAGTTTAGTGTTATGTTATAGAACTTTATTATACATTGTAGTTTAGTGTTATGTTATAGAACTGTATTATACATTGTAGTTTACAACGTTGTTATAGAACTTTATTATACATTGTAGTTTAGTGTTATGTTATAGAACTTTATTATACATTGTAGTTTACAATGTTATGTTATAGAACTTTATTATACATTGTAGTTTACGTTATGTTATAGAACTTTATTATACATTGTAGTTTACAACGTTATGTTATAGAACTTTATTATACATTGTAGTTTACAACGTTATGTTATAGTTGCTTGGATAGTTGGTTGTGGGAAATCCTGAAGGACAAAGGAGGCATCTCTGCTGCCTTCAGGCCTCCTGGAGGCCCCTCAGAATGTTGACTTTAGTTTCAGCCTCCATGAATCAGAGTTACACAAGAGGGTTGGGCCTCCAGCTCCCCTCCTGCACACAGCCTCACACCCTGAAGGCTCTGGACTCGGCAGCACCATGCTGTCCTCTCTCCTGCTGCTTGGGCTTCTGATCTACTTGCTGTGGCTTTGTGTCCGGCCTCGGAGGCCCCGGGGGTTTCCCCCGGGACCCCCCGCCCTGCCGGTCCTGGGAAACCTCCTTAACCTCAGCCTCAACAACCCCATGAAGGACTTCCAGAGGGTAGGCATGTTTAACACATGGTTATACCATGTTTTAAATAGATGTCAACATTTAAAATGCATGTTATTATACATGTTTCGACATGTTCTGATATAACATGTACATATATAACTTGTTTTAACATGTTGTAGACATGTAAACATATGTATAACATGTGACGTGTTCTCATATAACATGTGTATGTATATAACTTGTTTTAACATGTTTTTCATGGCTGGTTGTAATTTCCCGCTGATTTATGGAATGTGTCGCATAAACTACTGGTCTGTGTCCAGTAGCTGTGCTGAAAAGCTAACTCTGATGAGGAAGAGTGAAGGTTGAACTTTAACCAGAGGCGTGTTTTTAGAAGCGTGTGTTCTTGGACCTTGACCTGCATAAAGAAACTACAGGTTGGGCATTAGCCTGCTAACTGGTTTACTGATGACCCTAGTCCTGGGACCACACACACACAACCATGGTGACCCTAGTCCTAGGACCACACACACAACCATGGTGACCCTAGTCCTAGGACCACACACACACAACCTTGGTGACCCTAGTCCTAGGACCACACAACCATGGTGACCCCAGTCCTAGACCCACACACAACCATGGTGACCCTAGTTCTAGGACCACACACAACCATGGTGACCCTAGTCCTAGGACCACACAGACAACCATGGTGACCCTAGTCCTAGGACCACACACAACCATGGTGACCCTAGTCCTAGGACCACACACAACCATGGTGACCCCAGTCCTAGACCCACACACAACCATGGTGACCCTAGTTCTAGGACCACACACACATGTACATATATTACTTGTTTTAACATGTAAACATGTATACATGTTGTAAACATATGTATAACATGTGATGTGTTCTCATATAACATGTGTATGTATATAACTTGTTTGAACATGTTTTTCATGGCTGGTTGTAATTTCCCACTGATGTATGGAATGTGTCACATAAACTACTGGTCTGTGTCCAGTAGCTGTGCTGAAAAGCTAACCCTGATGAGGAGGAGGAAGAGTGAAGGTTGAACTTTAACCAGAGGCGTGTTTTTAGAAGTGTGTTCTTGGACCTTGACCTGCATAAAGAAACTCTACAGGTTGGGCATTAGCCTGCTAACTGGTTTACTGATGACCCTAGTCCTGGGACCACACACACACAACCATGGTGACCCTAGTCCTGGGACCACACACACACAACCATGGTGACCCTATTCATAGGACCACACACACACACAACCATGGTGACCCTAGTCCTAAGACCACACACAACCATGGTGACCCTAGTCCTAGGACCACACACAACCATGGTGACCCTAGTCCTAGGACCACACAACCATGGTGACCCCAGTCCTAGACCCACACACAACCATGGTGACCCTAGTTCTAGGACCACACGCACAACCATGGTGACCCTAGTCCTAGGACCACACATGCAACCATGGTGACCCTAGGACCACACACACACCCATAGTGACCCTAGTTCACTTAGATTACCTACTTTCTTCATTTGCTTTAAATGATCCAACATCCATTTAAAAATGATGTGGAATACTATGAGTACTAATATCACAGTATCTGTGTTAGGGTTAGTTTAGGTACTGTTAAGGTTAGTTTAGGAACTGTAAGGCTTAGTTTAGGGTGAGGGTTAGTTTAGGGTTAGTTAAAGTACTGTAAGGGTTGGTTTAGGAACTGTGTAAGGGTTTATGTAATGTTAAGGTACCTTAATAACCTTAATCGAGGGCCATAGTGAGGACCTAACAGAACCTGGCCCTAAATGAGGGCCATAGTGAGGACCTAACGGAACCTAACCCTAAAAGAGGACCATAGTGAGGACCTAACAGAACCTAACCCTAACATAGGACCCTAGTGAGGAACTAACAGAACCTAACTCTAAAAGAGGACCATACACACTTCTTCAGTGGTTCCATTAGTTTAGCCCATGTTAGTGTTAGTTTAGCAACTGTTAGGGTTAGTTAAGCTGTTGTGTTAGGGTTAGGTCAGGAACTGTAAGGGTTAGTTTAGGTACGGTTATGGTTAGTTTAGGGTAAGGATTCGTTTAGCTACTGTTAGGATAAGTTAAGAGTTAGGATTAGTTTAGGTACTGTTAAGGTTAGTTTAGGTACTGTTTTAAGGTTAGTTTAGGTACTGGTAGGGTTAGTTTAGATACTCTGTTGGGGTTAGTTGAGGGTTAGTTGAAGTTATGTTAGGGTTAGTTTAGGTACTGTTGGGGTAAGTTTAAGTACTAAAAGGGTTAGTTTAGGTACTATAAGGGTTAGTTTAGCTACTGTTGGGGTTTGTTTAGGTACTGTTGGGGTTAGGTACTTACAGGGTTAGGTACTATGATGGAGCTCACTCCCCTGTTGATCGTTGTTTGTCCTCAGCTAGCAGAACAGTACGGTTCTGTCTACAGTCTGTTCATTGGTCCAAACCCGGCGATCGTCCTCAACGGCTTCAAGACTATCAAAGAGGCCTTGGTGACCCGGGCCTCCGAGTTCTCTGGACGACCCAAAGACCTCCTGATCAACACCATGACCCAGGGCAAAGGTAGGCCAACATAAACCTCTATAAAGTACCTACGCTTTACATAAACATAAGATATTAATCACAACACCTGTCCTGTATAGAGGGCTTTGTCTTACCTGTCCAGACCACCAGGTGTAAAGAGGACTCTGTCTTACCTGTCCAGACCAACAGGTGTAAAGAGGACTTTGTCTTACCTGTCCAGACCACCAGGTGTATAGCGGACTCTGTCTTACCTGTCCAGACCACCAGGTGTATAGAAGACTCTGTCTTACCTGTCCAGACCACCAGGTGTATAGAGGACTGTCTTACCTGTCCAGACCACCAGGTGTATAGAGGACTCTGTCTTACCTGTCCAGACCACCAGGTGTATAGAGGACTGTCTTACCTGTCCAGACCACCAGGTGTATAGAGGACTCTGTCTTACCTGTCCAGACCACCAGGTGTATAGAGGACTGTCTTACCTGTCCAGACCACCAGGTGTATAGAGGACTCTGTCTGTGTATGTACAGTGTGTATATACTGTATATCTACTGTGTGTATTTACTATATATCTACTGTGTGTATCTACTGTGTGTATCTACTGTATGTGGGTGCTCAGGAATCATCCTCGCTGACTATGGTGTAAGATGGAAGGAACATCGTCGCTTTGCGTTGATGACTTTGAGGAACTTTGGTCTGGGGAAGCAGTCGATGGAGGACAGGATCCTGGATGAGATCCAACACCTGATGGAACCACTGGAGAAGTGTGTTGGTGAGTCCTCTGTTGGGTCCTCACTATGGTCCTCTTTTAGGGTTATGTTACGTCCTCACTATGGTCCTCTAATAAGGTTAGGTTCTGTTATATCCTCACTATGGTCCTCTATTAAGGTTCTCTAGCTCAGGGGTTCCCAACCGCCGGGCCGCGGACCGGTACCGGGCCGTGGAGGTGTTACTGCCGGGCCACGAAACAGCTGTGTGTTTATCATCATATTTGACTCAAATCATTTGAGTATAGGTGAACGGCGGGCGGTAAAATCTATATATAGAGATTATATATATATAGTATAATCTATATATATATAGATTATATAGCGGTCTATATGGGCGGTATAATCTATATATATAGATTAAATATATATTGGCGGCATAACGAGAGACTTTCAGTTGCACGCGCTACTAAAGAGACTGGTGGATCGCTGGTGGATCATTAGTTCTGGACATCAGCACCCGACCGGACTGGACAGTCCGGTCGGGTACTGATGTCCAGAACTAATGATCCACGGTGGTCAGTGAGTGTACACTGCGCAGGTGAAGAGATGAGCGGGCCTCAGCAAACCTCCATGAACCGCTTCTTTGCGGGCTGTTCAAGTAAAAGAGATGGTGAGGCACAACCGGAAAATGCTCCCAAAAAGAAAAGCAAACCGGATCAAAGCGTCGGGAGAATACATGGAGATCGGCACGCTTGCTCTGAAGACACTGCTCCGTTCCCAACGTCATATCTGTGCGAGGCAGGTTTTTCTGCCATGACAGCCACTAAGACCAGACTTGGAAGCGAACTGGACGTGAGGAATACCCTGCGCGTTTCATTGTCAACCATCACGCCCCGGTATGACGTTATAGTGGCCGGCAAACAACCCCAGCGCTCTCACTGACACTGACATGATGTTAGTTGATGTTCATTCATATTTGTTAAGCATTCATATATTTTTTTTAATTGTATCCTGGTTTTAAACTTTGTTCATATGTTTTGGATGCATGTTGTTCTGCTATTTTCTGTTATTTACATACAATTAGCCTCTGTTGCCACCTGCTGGTGAGTAAATATAAGAAACTCTGAAAACAACCGAGATTTTTTTCATGTATCTGCGGTCCGTGGCACAAAAAAGGTTGGGAACCCCTGGTCTAGCTAACCTTCAACCTATTAACAGGTCTCTAGTTACCATTTATTAAACACATTAGAGTCTAGCTCATCTTAGAGCAACATGCCCTAACCCCCACCTACCTCTTAATGACATACAGGTAGGGGATAGAGTCTAACCCCTACCTGTATGTCATTAAGAGGTAGGACTGTCTAACCGTTAGACAGTAAAGAGACGGGTCATTAAGGAGCAGGTAGGGGTTAGACAGTACAGAGACAGGTCATTAAGGAGCAGGTAGGGGTTAGACAGGTCATTAAGGAGCAGGTAGGGGTTAGACAGTACAGAGACAGGTCATTAAGGAGCAGGTAGGGGTTAGACAGTACAGAGACAGGTCATTAAAGGCCTAGCTATAGACTGTGGAGTGAGTTTTACACTATGCTTAATGATGTGTGTATTCTGCAGGTGGAACCATGAATCCCCAGATGCTGTTCCATAACGCTGCTTCCAACATCATCTGTCAGGTTCTGTTCGGAAAACGCTTTGACTACAACGACCCGTTTATCAAGGAGATCGTTCACCTATACACAGAAAACGCCAAGATAGCCAACGGTCCTTGGGCCATGGTAATGTAGACCATAATATACACTAACTACTGTCATACATAGTCAGGTATACACCCCCCACCCCCCCCCCATTCAAAAATGTGGTTGTTCTAGTCAGACGGACGTCACTTTATGCGTTATCTCATTTAGGCAGATAAGATTGTCGCAGTCAATTTCCAAGTTGACCATAGTTGTCAAGCACTGTCCATGTAGTGAACACAGCACCACCACACACAGGCTATCGATGAAAGGGACAGTCTAACACGCTTAATGTGAAAAGGCTTAATGTAACTTAAAGTTCCAGAACAGCGATCAATAATCACCAAATGTAAATCCTTCTAATACGGAAGTTATGTGACATTAAGTGTTTTCCTCTCACAAAGCTGCGTTAAGACTTACTGGCTCAATAGAGAGGAAAACACTTAATGTAACATAACGTCCATAATGGTCGAATTTAATTTGAGATATTTTGACAGGTGAGTGCTAATGACAAGACTTATGCCAGAGAAATTTGGTGATTATTCATCGCGGTTTTGTAACTCTTAGTTACGTTAAGTCTTTTCACGTTAAGCGATGCAAAGAAAGATCAAGTCAAAACTCTCAATTCAAATGCACAACAATGCTAAACAAACTCCCACTCTCCCACACCAATGATGTTCACTTAAAGACCAAATCCATTCTCCTGTCCTTCTGGATGAATGTATCGATAACCCGGTCATAAAGCTGATCACTGCTTTTCAGATCCAAAATAAGTTGCCTTTCAATAGCTATGGAAGCTAATGCAGTGAGTCGGGATTGTCCTGTTCTGTTCCTCCATATGTTTTTATCCGTTTGAGGGCGGACAATGTCCTTTCCACAGATGCAGTGGTGACGGGGACAGGGGCGGAGCCAGGTCATTTTCAGGGGGTGGCACAGGGGTGACAACAGTTAACTTAGGGGGGCCAGCTAAAAGTGACCCCAAAAAAATTGCCGTAAAAAATTAAGGCCGCCACCGACGTCTCACATCAACATTTAGACTACTAAGTGGAAATAGTTACTTTTCTTAAATTGTACAGTTACACAGTGTATTTATGTCTTATTCATCATATTTTTGTTGGCTACATTAACTCTTTCACTGTGTAAGGAAGGTGCATGACCTTTTCATTTTGCACTGTCAACATTAAAATTCTGCTTGACATGTCCCCTTGTTTATGATATTCTCATCAACATCTGCCATTAGTAAACTCACCAACAGTAGCCTAAAACAGATTAAGTGGGTGCAATGTATTGTGCAAGAAAAACACTATTTACAGCACTGTCAATTTTCACGATTTTGTGAAATTGTGTCGCTGGCGACATGCGGCCATTCTTCTAAGAGATTAACGTTACGTGATACAGATTCTCTAGCTCAGTAGCTGAAGCACACATTGATTGACATCACTAAGAGCCAATGAAATTGCGGAGGCACACACGGGATGGCCAATCCGATTGCTTCTCGATATTTTCACAACGTCATACTGATTGACAGCACTCAACACCCAATGGGCGTTTGGGGGGGCACACAGGGTGGCCAATCAGATCACAGGGGGGGCGGGTGCCACCCTGTGCCACCCCTTTAGCTCCGCCCCCTGGGTTGGGAACCCCTGTTCTAGCGTACCATGGAACTGTGGGGAAATCTGAAAGGATACGCCCATTGGCTACAAACAAATATATGATTGGTTGATCAAATTGTCAATCCAAACATACACTCTCATTCTGTTTAAGGGCCAAAGCATTCGCGAATACTTTGGTTGAAGGATATTCTTCCCAGAAACCAGCATTTTTTTTTTGTGCATGGACCGAGAAAGACAAACAAATCAACGTAAAACTGTAATATTACAGATCAACAAAATGGATACGATTCTCATTTATTAATTGTATGTAAACTTTATTAAATTTTATTAATACAATTAATTAGTTTTTTTTTTGTTTCATCTGAGGGTTCCAGGGTCTTCTCTGAATACCTTGAAACCTTCACCCCTGCACTAACTACTGTCATACATAGTCAGGTATACACTAACCACTGTCTCCCATAGTCAGATATTCACTAACTACTGTCTCCCATAGTCAGATATTCACTAACTACTGCCATACATAGTCAGGTTTACATGTTATACATACATTTAATACATGTGTTCTAGTCATGTTCTAGTGTATATGTTCTAGTGTGTGTGTGTGTGTGTGTTCTAGTCATGTTCTAGTGTGTGTGTGTGTGTGTGTTCTAGTCAGGTTCTAGTGTATATGTTCTAGTCATGTTCTAGTGTATATTTTCTAGTCATGTTCTAGTGTGTGTGCTCAAGTCAAGTCAAGTTTATTGTCACATCAAAGTTATACAAGTATAAGCAATGGGTGAAAATCGTATGTGCAAAACCCGATGTTGTAAACATGTGGCATGTGAAGCCCTTTGAGACTATAACTGTGATTAAGGGCTATACAAATAAAATTGACTTGACTTGACTTGACAGACAGCAGTTATAAAAAGAAAAATAATAGAATAAAAAATAAGTAAAAAGTGTATAAAGTTAAATATATAAAAATATAAAAGTGCATATATAACATGCAATATATTAGCACAGAAAAAGAGCTATATATATATATAAATCAATGTAATAAAATATACAATGTTATATGCTATACACCCTTGTTCAGCAGCCTGATGGCCTGACTGTGGAAGCTGTGTGTGTTCTAGTGTGTGTGGGGGTTCTAGTGTGTGTGCTCAAGTGTGTGTTCTAGTGTGTGTGTGTTCTAGTCATGTTCTAGTGTGTATGTTCTAGTGTGTGTGTGTGTGTGTTTTCTAGTCATGTTCTAGTGTGTGTTCTAGTGTGTGTGTGTGTGTGTGTTCTAGTCATGTTCTAGTGTGTATGCTCTTGTGTGTGTGTGTGTGTGTGTGTGTTCTAGTGTGTGGGCTCTAGTGTGTGTGTGTGTGTGTGTGTGTGTGTGGGCTCTAGTCATGTTCTAGTGTGTGGGCTCTAGTGTGTGTGTGTGTGTGTGGGCTCTAGTCATGTTCTAGTGTGTGGGCTCTAGTGTGTGTGTGTGTGTGTGTGGGCTCTAGTCATGTTCCAGTGTGTGGGCTCTAGTGTGTGTGTGTGGGCTCTAGTCATGTTCTAGTGTGTGGGCTCTAGTCATGTTCTAGTGTATTCTTGTTCTTCAGCTGTATGACACCATCCCGATGCTTCGTCCCTTACCGCTGCCTTTCAGGAAGTGCTTCAAGAACGTTGCAGTAATGAGCCTCCTTACCTAAACCTAATTATACATTTGAATACATGTTAATATACTCATGAATACTCATTAATACATGATAATACACATTTTAATACACATTATTACACACATTAATACATGTTGATACTCATTTATACATATTAATACATATCAATATACACATTAATACACACGTTAATTAGTACACACACTAAAACACGTTAATATTCATTGATATTCACATGAATACACTGATATACAAATCATGCACAGATAATGATTACATTTGGCAAGAATTACCAAAGACCCTTTGTGTTTAAATAACCTTTATTGACTTAACAATATGTTTTAATACTCTTAACAGTGTGTTTAAATCATCTTTATTGACTTTACAGTGTGTTTAATACTCTTTACAGTGTGTTTTAATACACTTTTTTGACTTTACAGTGTGTTTAAATACACTATTGATTTGACAGTGTGTTTTAATACACTTTATTGAATTTATAGTGTGTTTAAATACTATTTTCAGTGTGTTTTAATACTTTAATGACTTTACAGTGTGTTTTAATACACTCTATTGACTTGATAGTGTGTTTTAATACTCTTTCTTGACTTTACAGTGTGTTTTAATACTCTACAGTGTGTTTTAATACTCTTTTTTGACTTTGTAGCGTTGTCAGGAACTGGGGAACATTCTGTTGAAGGAACATTTAAAGAACCGGGTCCCGGGACAGCCCAAAGACTTCCTGGACTGTTACCTGGATGAGCTAGACAAGGTAAAATAACATGTTAACATAACATGTTACCTGGATGCACTGGACAAGGTAACCTAGACAGACCTTGTCCAGCTCATCCAGGTAACATGTTAACAACATGTTACCTGGATGAGCTGGACATGGTAACATAACATGTTAACATAACATGTTCACATGTTACCTGGATGAGCTGGACAAGTACCATGTCTGTATGGACTAGTAACAGGTCTGTATGGACTAGTAACAGGTCTGTATGGACTAGTAACTGGTCTGTATGGGCTAGTAACAGGTCTGTATGGGCCAGTTATTGGTCTGTATGGACTACTAACAGGTTTGTATGGACTAGTACCATGTATGTATGGACTAGTAACATGTCTGAATGGACTAGTAACATATCTGTATTGACTAGTAACATGTCTGTTTGGGCTAGTAACAGGCCTGTTTGGGATAGTAACATGCCTGTATCAAATAGTAATGGGTCTTTATGGGCCAGTTACAGGTCTATATGGACTAGTTACATGTTTGTTTGGGCTAGTAACAGGTCTGTGTGGGATAGTAACAGTTCTGTTCTGACTAGTAACAGGTCTGTATGGGCTAGTAACATCTGTATGGACTAGTAACAGGTCTGTGTGGACTAGTAACCGGTCTGTATGGGCTAGTAACAGGTCTATATGGACTAGTAACATGTCTGTATGGGCTTGTAACAGGTCTGTATGGGCTAGTAACAGGTATATTTGGGCTAGTATCAGGTCTGTATGGGCTAGTAACAGGTCTGTATGGGCTAGTAACAGGTCTGTATCGGCTAGTAACAGGTCTGTTTGGGCTAGTAACAGGTCTGTATGGATTAGTAACATGTCTGTATGGGCTAGAAACAGGTCTGTATGGGCTTGTAACAGGTCTGTTTGGGCTAATAACAGGTCTGTATGGGCTAGTAACAGATCTGTATGGACTAGTAACATATCTGTATTGACTAGTAACATCTGTATTGACTATTAACATGTCTGTTTGGGCTAGTAACAGGCCTGTTTGGGCTAGTAACAGGCCTATTTCGACTAGTATCGGGTCTGTATGGGCCAGTTACAGGTATGTATGGACTAGTCACAGGTCTTTATGGGCTAGTCACAGGTCTGTATGGACAAGTAACATTTTGTTTGGGCTAGTAACAGGTCTGTATGGGCTAGTAACAGTTCTGTTTGGACTAGTAACAGGTCTGTATGGGCTTGTAACAGGTCTGTATGGGCTAGTAACAGGTCTGTATGGGCTAGTAACAGGTCTGTATTGGCTAGTTACAGGTCTGTATCGGCTAGTTACAGGTCTGTTTGGGCTAGTAACAGGTCTGTATGGGCTAGTAAAAGGTCTGTATGGACTAGTAGCATGTATATATGGACTAGTAACCGGTCTGTATGGGCTAGTAAAAGGTCTGTATGGACTAGTAACAGGTCTGTATGGGCTAGTAAAAGGTCTGTATGGATGAGTAACATGTCTGTATGGATGAGTAACATATCTGTATTGACTATTAAAATGTCTGTATGGGCTAGTAACAGGCCTGTTTGGGCTAGTAACATGCCTGTATCGACTAGTAATGGGTCTGTATGGGCCAGTTACAGGTCTGTATTGACTAGTCACAGGTCTTTATTGGCTAGTAACAGGTATGTATGGGCTAGTAAAATGTCTGTTTGGGCTAGTAAAATGTCTGTTTGGGCTAGTAACAGGTCTGTATGTACTAGTAACAAGTTAGTTTGGGCTTGTAACAGGTCTGTATGGGCTACTAACAGTTCTGTTTGGACTAGTAACAGGTCTGTATGGCTAGTAACAGATCTGTATGGACTAGTAACATGTATGTGTGGACTAGTAACAGGTCTGTATGGACTAGTAACATGCCTGTATGGACTAGTAAAATATCTGTATTGACTATAAACATGTCTGTATGGGCTACTAACAGTTCTGTTTGGACTAGTAACAGGTCTGTATGGGCTAGTAACAGATCTGTATGGACTAGTAACATGTATGTGTGGACTAGTAACATGTATGTGTGGACTAGTAACAGGTCTGTATGGACTAGTAACATGCCTGTATGGACTAGTAAAATATCTGTATTGACTATAAACATGTCTGTTTGGGCTAGTAACAGGCCTGTTTGGACTAGTTACATGCCTGCATCTACTAGTAACGGGTCTGTATGGGCCAGTTACAGGTCTCTATGTACTGGTCACAGGTCTTTATGGGCTAGTAACAGGTCTGTATGGACTAGTAGCATGTATGCATGGACTAGTAACCGGTCTGTATGGGCTAGTAAAAGGTCTGTATGGACTAGTAACATGTATGTGTGGACTAGTAACAGGTCTGTATGGACTAGTAACATGTCTGTATGGACTAGTAAAATATCTGTATTGACTATAAACATGTCTGTTTGGGCTAGTAACAGGCCTGCTTGGACTAGTTACATGCCTGCATCTACTAGTAACGGGTCTGTATGGGCCAGTTACAGGTCTGTATGGACTAGTAGCATGTATGTATGGACTAGTAACCGGTCTGTATGGGCTAGTAAAAGGTCTGTTTGGGCTAGTAACCGGTCTGTATGGGCTAGTAACAGGTCTGTATGGACTAGTAGCATGTATATATGGACTAGTAACCGGTCTGTATGGGCTAGTAAAAGGTCTGTATGGACTAGTAACAGGTCTGTATGGGCTAGTAAAAGGTCTGTATGGATGAGTAACATGTCTGTATGGATGAGTAACATATCTGTATTGACTATTAAAATGTCTGTATGGGCTAGTAACAGGCCTGTTTGGGCTAGTAACATGCCTGTATCGACTAGTAATGGGTCTGTATGGGCCAGTTACAGGTCTGTATTGACTAGTCACAGGTCTTTATTGGCTAGTAACAGGTATGTATGGGCTAGTAAAATGTCTGTTTGGGCTAGTAACAGGTCTGTATGGACTAGTAACAAGTTAGTTTGGGCTTGTAACAGGTCTGTATGGGCTAGTAACAGTTCTGTTTGGGCTAGTAACAGGTCTGTATGGGCTAGTAACAGTTCTGTTTGGACTAGTAACAGGTCTGTATGGGCTAGTAACAGGTCTGTATGGACTAGTAACATGTCTGAATGGACTAGTAAAAGGTCTGTATGGACTAGTAACATGTCTGTATGGACTAGTAACATGTCTGTTTGGGCTAGTAACAGGTCTGTTTGGGCTAGTAACAGGTCTGTTTGGGCTAGTAACATGTCTGTATGGACTAGTTACATGTCTGTATGGGCTAGTAACAGGTCTGTATGGGGTAGTAACAGGTCTGTTTGGGCTAATAACAGGTCTGCATGGGCTAGTAACAGATCTGTATGGACTAGTAACATGTATGTGTGGACTAGTAACAGGTCTGTATGGACTAGTAACATGCCTGTATGGACTAGTAAAATATCTGTATTGACTATAAACATGTCTGTTTGGGCTAGTAACAGGCCTGTTTGGACTAGTTACATGCCTGCATCTACTAGTAACGGGTCTGTATGGGCCAGTTACAGGTCTCTATGTACTGGTCACAGGTCTTTATGGGCTAGTAACAGGTCTGTATGGACTAGTAGCATGTATGCATGGACTAGTAACCGGTCTGTATGGGCTAGTAAAAGGTCTGTATGGACTAGTAACATGTATGTGTGGACTAGTAACAGGTCTGTATGGACTAGTAACATGTCTGTATGGACTAGTAAAATATCTGTATTGACTATAAACATGTCTGTTTGGGCTAGTAACAGGCCTGCTTGGACTAGTTACATGCCTGCATCTACTAGTAACGGGTCTGTATGGGCCAGTTACAGGTCTCTATGTACTGGTCACAGGTCTTTATGGGCTAGTAACAGGTCTGTATGGACTAGTAGCATGTATGCATGGACTAGTAACCGGTCTGTATGGGCTAGTAAAAGGTCTGTTTGGGCTAGTAACCGGTCTGTATGGGCTAGTAACAGGTCTGTATGGACTAGTAGCATGTATATATGGACTAGTAACCGGTCTGTATGGGCTAGTAAAAGGTCTGTATGGACTAGTAACAGGTCTGTATGGGCTAGTAAAAGGTCTGTATGGATGAGTAACATGTCTGTATGGATGAGTAACATATCTGTATTGACTATTAAAATGTCTGTATGGGCTAGTAACAGGCCTGTTTGGGCTAGTAACATGCCTGTATCGACTAGTAATGGGTCTGTATGGGCCAGTTACAGGTCTGTATTGACTAGTCACAGGTGTTTATTGGCTAGTAACAGGTATGTATGGGCTAGTAAAATGTCTGTTTGGGCTAGTAACAGGTCTGTATGGACTAGTAACAAGTTAGTTTGGGCTTGTAACAGGTCTGTATGGGCTAGTAAAAGGTCTGTATGGACTAGTAACAGGTCTGTATGGGCTAGTAAAAGGTCTGTATGGATGAGTAACATGTCTGTATGGATGAGTAACATATCTGTATTGACTATTAAAATGTCTGTATGGGCTCGTAACAGGCCTGTTTGGGCTAGTAACATGCCTGTATCGACTAGTAATGGGTCTGTATGGGCCAGTTACAGGTCTGTATTGACTAGTCACAGGTCTTTATTGACTAGTCACAGGTCTTTATTGGCTAGTAACAGGTATGTATGGGCTAGTAAAATGTCTGTTTGGGCTAGTAACAGGTCTGTATGGACTAGTAACAAGTTAGTTTGGGCTTGTAACAGGTCTGTATGGGCTAGTAACAGTTCTGTTTGGGCTAGTAACAGGTCTGTATGGGCTAGTAACAGTTCTGTTTGGACTAGTAACAGGTCTGTATGGGCTAGTAACAGGTCTGTATGGACTAGTAACATGTCTGAATGGACTAGTAAAAGGTCTGTATGGACTAGTAACATGTCTGTATGGACTAGTAACATGTCTGTATGGACTAGTAACAGGTCTGTATGGGTTAGTAACATGTCTGTATGGGCTAGTAACGGGTCCGTATGGACTAGTAACATGTCTGTATGAGCTAGTAACAGGTATGTATGGGCTAGTAACATGTCTGTTTGGGCTAGTAACAGGTCTTTATGGGCTAGTAACAGGTCTGTATGGGCTAGTAGCAGATCTGTTTGGGCTAGTAATAGGTTTGTATGGGCTAGTAACAGGTCTGTATGGGCTAGTATTAGGTCTGTATGGACTAGTAACATGTCTATGGGCTAGTAACATGTCTGTATGGGCTAGTAAAATGTCTGTTTGGGCTAGTAACAGGTCTGTATGGGCTAGTAACAGGTCTGTATGGGCTAGTAACAGGTCTGTATGGACTAGTAACATGTCTGTATGGGCTAGTAACAGGTCTATATGGGCTAGTAACAGGTTTGTATGGGCTAGTAACAGGTCTGTATGGGCTAGTAACAGGTTTGTATGGGCTAGTAACAGGTCTGTATGGGCTAGTAACCGGTCTGTATGGACTAGTAACATGTCTGTATGGGCTAGTAACAGGTCTATATGGGCTAGTAACAGTCTTGTTCCACAGCGAGGCGACGATGGTTCATCGTTTGCGATGGATGAACTGATGATGTTTTCCTTGGATCTACACTTTGCTGGAACCGACACCACCTCCAACACCATACTGACAGGAATCCTCTACCTGATGACCCATCCTCACATTCAAGGTCTCCTCCAAACCTCTCCTCCTAACCCTCCTCACCTTCTGACCTAACCCTCCTCTCCTCCTAACCTTCTGACCTAACCCTCCTCTCCTCCTAACCTTCTATCCTAACCCTCCTCTCCTCCCTACCTTCTATCCTAACCCTCCTCTCCTCCTTACCTTCTATCCTAACCCTCCTCTCCTCCTTACCTTCTATCCTAACCCTCCTCTCCTCCTTACCTTCTGACCTAACCCTCCTCTCCTCCTAACCTTCTGACCTAACCCTCCTCTCCTCCTAACCTTCTGACCTAACCCTCCTCTCCTCCTTACCTTCTATCCTCTCCTCCTAACCTTCTGACCTAACCCTCCTCTCCTCCTAACCTTCTATCCTAACCCTCCTCTCCTCCTAACCTTCTATCCTAACCCTCCTCTCCTCCTAACCTTCTATCCTAACCCTCCTCTCCTCCTTACCTTCTATCCTAACCCTCCTCTCCTCCCTACCTTCTATCCTAACCCTCCTCTCCTCCTAACCTTCTATCCTAACCATTCTCTCCACCTAACTTTCTCTAGCAGTAAGTTCTCTAGCAGAACCCTGCAGTAGACATCACTCTGTTACACCAACACTGTGTTCCAGACATCACTCTGTTGCACCAACGCTGTTACAGACATCACCCTGTTACACCAACACTGTGTTCCAGACATCACTCTCTTACACCAACACTGTGTTCCAGACATCACTCTCTTACACCAACACTGTGTTCCAGACATCACTCTGTTGCACCAACGCTGTGTTCCAGACATCACTCTGTTACACCAACACTGTGTTACAGACATCACTCTGTTACACCAACACTGTGTTACAGACATCACTCTGTTGCACCAACGCTGTGTTCCAGACATCACTCTGTTACACCAACACTGTGTTACAGACATCACTCTGTTACACCAACGCTGTTACAGACATCACTCTGTTGCACCAACGCTGTTACAGACATCACTCTGTTACACCAACAATGTGTTACAGACATCACCCTGTTACACCAACGCTGTGTTACAGACATCACGCTGTTACACCAATGCTGTGTTACAGACATCACCAACGCTGTGTTACAGACATCACTCTGTTACACCAACGCTGTGTTACAGACATCACTCTGTTACACCAACGCTGTGTTACAGACATCACTCTGTTATACCAACGCTGTGTTACAGACATCACTCTGTTGCACCAACGCTGTAACGCTCAAAACCCCCCCTCAAAATATAAACACCAATTAAACATACACTTCCTACCATTTGGAATGAACCATGTTCAACCTAAATACTTCAGTCCACTTTCATAGTAATAAACAGAAAAACATTTAAATGTCAATCCAGTTAATACCACTTATATACATTGTATATTTATTTATATATGATATACTTATATAACAGTAACAAGACATAGTCCTATGACTATGAACAGTAACAAGATGGCATAGTCCTAATAAACCTAATAATGAACAGGTCCTTATTCAAATCATTGGCAGAAGTTACCATAACAGAAGTTACCATAACAGAAGTTATCATAACAGAAGTTATCATAACAGTGTTACAGAACACATCATAGTAATCAAGCCTGTATTTTTTGGCGGATGTTTTCCTCTGTCTTTAGACAGAAAAATTCTTTAGTTTTGTCCTTATATTAAATTTAATTATATTCCGGGTGCTTTGTAATCAGTTGTCTCTTTAGCTTGGCTAGCTTCATAGCTTCATAATCACCTGAAGACTCATGGCGCACTTCGGTCTCTCGTCGCTTATCAAAAAATACTAACTCAACATTATTTTTCGTCGGATTTTCTCAATTTTGCTCATTTGGGCTTAGATCTGTCGATCAGTTTTATAGCTCGCAAGCTAGCGGGATGGCTAATAAGCAGAGCTACAAAGCAGCAGAAACCGTTTGTTGAGTGAAGTGAATGAGTCATGATTGATGTGATGTGTCACAATCACATCAGAATTTATATTGGCCCTTACATGGGTGGGAGTAAGAACACAATATGCTTGTTTGATTGGCGCAAATGCTCCCCATCTGTAGATATGCATTTTTTTTTAACAAAAAAATAAAATAAAATAAAACTTATTATTTTTTATTTCTCATTTTACAAAATATTTTGCGGGTCCCCAATTTGAGAACATGTGTTATACCATGTGTTCCATCATGTGTGTGTTCTGTTTGGTCAGAGCGTTGTCAACAGGAGATCGACCGAGAGGTGGAGGAAGGGCAGCAGGTCTGTTTTGACCACAGGCATCGGATGCCTTACACTCAGGTGCAGTATTAAACTACTAGTTGGTGCTAGTATTAGCACTAGTATAAGTAGTACTACTTCAATACAGTATTCACAGCTGAGCACATAACAGGCTTTATTTAAAATAGGGAATTACAAGAAAATGTTGAATATAAGAATATCCTGTGAGAATATGTTGTGTTCCAGGCTGTAATCCATGAGCTCCAGAGAGTTGCTGACACAGTTCCTCTGAGTGTCTTTCACTGCACCACCCAGGACACCCAGCTGTTAGGCTACTCCATACCCAAGGTACCCCTAACCCTAACCACCACCTAACCCTAACCCTAACACAGTTCCTCTGAGTGTCTTTCACTGCACCACCCAGGACACCCAGCTGTTAGGCTACTCCATACCCAAGGTACCCCTAACCCTAACCACCACCTAACCCTAACCACAGTTCCTCTGAGTGTCTTTCACTGCACCACCCAGAACACCCAGCTGCTACTCCATACCCAAGCTACCTAAGCTATATCCCTAACCACCACCTAACCCTAACTTTATCCCTAACCACCACCTAACCCTAACTATATCCCTAACCAACACCTCACCCTAACTATACCCCTAACCAACACCTAACCCAAACGATACCCCTAACCAACACCTAACCCTAACTATACCCCTAACCAACACCTCACCCTAACTATACCCCTAACCAACACCTAACCCTAACTATACCCCTAACCAACACCTAACCCTAACTATACCCCTAACCAACACCTAACCCTAACTATACCCATAACCAACACCTAACCCTAACTATACCCCTAACCAACACCTAACCCTAACTATACCCCTAACCAACACCTAACCCTAACTATACCCCTAACCAACACCTAACCCTAACTATACCCCTAACCAACACCTAACCCTAACTATACCCCTAACCAACACCTAACCCTAACTATACCCCTAACCAACACCTAACCCTAACTATACCCCTAACCAACACCTAACCCTAACTATACCCCTAACCAACACCTAACCCTAACTATACCCATAACCAACACCTAACCCTAACTATACCCCTAACCAACACCTAACCCTAACTATACCCCTAACCAACACCTAACCCTAACTATACCCATAACCAGTGGCGGGCCGTGCATTTCACACCTCGGCCTTCAGTGATGTCCTACACAGTCCTATGAATTATCCCACCTCCTAATACCATCGTTATGACGCCATGTGGCTCTAGAAACTATACATTTAGACAGATATGCAGTATAACCGCTTTTAAGGGATTAGTCTACAAAGTTTCACCAAAAGGTATGTGAGCTTTAAAGTTTATTCACTAAACAGCACATTGTCACACCCAAAGCAGTTTAATTTAAGAAACGTGTCGATAAAGACACAAACTATTCACTGGAAATAGAATAAAACAAACAAATAATTAGTTCATGAGGATATATTTGCGACAGTGGTGAAAGTGTATTCCTTGCCTTGAATGTCCACTTTGATAAAGGTTCAACCAAAACAATCAAACAAGTCTCCTTTTACTGCCCAGCTGAGCCAGTGGCCACACATCTCTCTACATCTCTTGCAGAAGCATCAAACATTTATTTTTTATATATTTGTCATTTTAATTACATATATATTCATTTGTTAATATTAATTTAATATTAACGAAATAAAATTACAAAAATATATTAAAATAAAATAAAAAATAAAATGCTTTGTACTCACCAAAACAACTGATTATTTTAACACAAAATCCATCCTCCTTTCTTTCCTGAAGAAGACTTCAATGACTGCTGTCCAGTTGATCTGTGCGTTTCAGTTCCACCTAGAAGTCCTTTACTATAGACATGGAGGCTAATGCTGAGAGCCGTCTGTCCAGTAGCGTTTCTGGCATGTTGTGCTAACCAATCAGAAGACGAGCTGACGCTATCGTACGCCTGCTAGCTGGCCCCGGTGTCGCCAACTCCAAATCTGATTGGTTAACGCCACAGTTTTGTTTCCGTTCACTTTAAGCTCCAGGCACCCGCACTGTTGATTCTGAAGGCCTGAGGGCAGATTTCTTGGACCCTGGCAACACATTATGGCTGAAATATGATTGGATAAAAGCTCTGACATAAAGGCCAGCCTCCAAACCTCGATCTGAGGCTGGAAGCAGTGCAACCAAGAGGAAAGCTATGAAATGAAGATAAAAGACTATGGGGAATAATTTAATACATATTTGTGGAAAAAATATATCATAATTAAATTTATATTCTGATGATGTTTAGGCCAGCAGAGAAGGCCTTGCTGGCCCTGACGGCCCACCACTGCACCTAACCAACACCTCACCCTAACTATACCCCTAGCCAACACCTCACCCTAACTATACCCCTAACCAACACCTCACCCTAACTATACCCCTAACCAACACCTAACCCTAAGGCCTAGCCTGGTATTTGTGAGGGTGGTGAACAACAGTTTACAGAACCGCTCTGCGGGCTGTTCAACAAATCTTCACTAACCTGACTCTCTGTTCCTCAGTGAACCCGGGTTACTCACCTGACTCTCTGTTCCTTAGGGAACCCTGGTTACTAACATGACTCTTTTTCTTAGGGAACCCTGGTTACTCACCTGACTCTCTGTTCCTTAGGGAACCCTGGTTACCAACCTGACTCTCTGTTCCTTAGGGAACCCTGGTTAGGTACCGGACTCTCTGTTCCTTAGGGAACCCTGGTTACTCACCTGACTCTCTGTTCCTCAGGGAACCCTGGTCATCCCAAACCTGACGTCAGTGCTGAATGAAAGCAGCATGTGGAAGTTCCCTTCAGAGTTCAACCCTGACAACTTCCTGAATGAGCAGGGAGACTTTGAGAAGCCAGAGGCATTCATGCCCTTCTCTATAGGTAGGTCATTATGTATCATTATTATATGGTATAATATTACTACTATTTACAGTCAATATCATGAGTATTATTCTAACCATATAGTTTCATATGTTATTAGTATTATTATAACTATATGCAGTCTATATTATTAGTACTTTAAATATATACAGTATATATTATTATTCAAACTTCAGGTCCCAGGATGTGTCTCGGGGAGGGTTTGGCCCGGATGGAGCTCTTCTTGGTTCTCGTTACGTTGCTCAGGAGGTTTACCTTCTCTTGGCCAGAGGACGCTGGAGAACCAGACTACACCCCCGTGTTTGGGGTGACTCTGACTCCCAAACCCTACAGCATGTGCATCCAGCTGAGGACCCCGCAGTAGTACTACAGTCAAATACTACACTGAAGTACTACATCATAGCATTATATACTTGTTTGTGTTTTTTATAGTAACGAGTTGTAGTAAAGTTATCGTGTGTAAATGTCTGCATACCAAACATGACGTAGATATACTTAATGTTCACTGTGCAGTGAAGATACTTATGTTGATACATCTTGATGTACTGTGATGTACCCAGTGGTTATGAATTAATGCTTTAGAACAATAGTCATCTCCTACTTTTCAAATAAAGGTTTGGAGAAAACCCTGATGAAATGTATACTTATTTATTATTAGTAGTATATGTTTTATGCTTATTTTACATATCAGAATCAGAAAATGGTCAGAGGGGTCTTCAGAGGGGGAGGTGGGCCTCGTTGACAAAGCTGGAGGCCGTGGGGAAGAAGCTCTGTTTGTGAAGAGCAAATTCGCTCTCCTCGGTCCTGATACTCCTGGACCTGTCTGCAGCCTTCGACACTGTGAACCACCAGATTCTCCTCTCCACCCTTGAGGGGACAGGTGTCTCGGGCTCTGCTCTCGCCTTGTTTGCATCCTACCTGACGGGTGGCTCCTACCAGGTGGCCCTGGGAGGGTCTGTCGGAACCACGCCGACTGACTACTGGGGTTCCACAAGGAACGGTCCTGGGTCCTCTTCTCCCTCTACACAACGTCCCTTGGTGCTGTTATCCACTCCCATGACTTATCCTACCACTGCTATGCTGACGACACGCAACTGGTCTTGTCGTTTACCCCCTCGGACACGCAAGTGGAAACACGCATTGCCGCGTGCTTAGCAGACATTTCAAAGTGGATGTCGATGCACCACCTAAAGCTCAACCTGGACAAGACTGAGCTAGTGTTCTTCCCGGCAAAGGGCTGTCCGCACCGAGACCTGGCTGTCACCATTGATGATGCCGTGGTGACTCCTACTCGGACCGCAAGGAATCAGGGTGTGACCCTGGACGACCAACTGTCGTTCTCGGCAAACATTGCATCGGTGACACGCTCCTGCAGATTCCTCCTCTACAACATCAGGAGGATTCAGCCTTTTCTCACTGAAAAGGCTGCGCAGGTGCTCATCCAGGCTTTTGTCATCTTCCGGCTGGACTACTGCAACTCCCTCCTTGCTGGCGCCCCGGCATTTGCCATCAGGCCCCAGGAGCTCATTCAGAAAGCTGCAGCTCGCCTGGTGTTCAACCGCCCCAAGTACTCCCACACATCTACCCTCCTTCGGACTCTACACTGGCTACCTGTAGCTGCTCGCATCCAGTTCAAGACCTTGGTGCTAGCCTATAAGGCAGTAAAAGGTACTGCTCCAACCTACCTCCAGGCAATGGTCAAGGCCTACATCCCAACCCGTCCACTTCACTCGGCTTCTTCGGGCCGTCTGCTTGCCCCCTCGCTTAGGGGCCCGTGTGGCCGATCTACGCGGTCACGGCTCTTCTCCGTCCTGGCCCCAATTTGGTGGAACAAACTCCCCACTGAGGTCACGACTGCAGAGTCACTCCCCATCTTCTGCCGCAGGCTGAAAAACACTTCCCGGATCTTTCCTCGTAGCGCTAAGTCAGTCAAAAGTAGATTACATATTATAGATAGGTAGATATTGTTCTAGATATTGTTGCATATTGTTTGCCAAATGATTGTACTTTTTCCCTTACACTTTTGCCTGAATTATTGTCCTTCTACCTGAGCTCTGGTTCAGTTATTGGAGACTTGTTAGAAATGAAATGCTCTTTTGACTTCTGGTGACGAGATGTTCTCTTACCTTCCTTTGTTGAAACACACTATTGTAAGTTGCTTTGGATAAAAGCTTCTGCTAAATGACTGTAATGTAATGTGGCATGGGAGTAGTGCAAAGAGACTGTGGCCTGGGTGAGAATAGTCGGCCATAATCTTTCTGGCCCGCTTCAGGGCCCTGGAGTCATGCAGGGTCTGTAGGGAAGGCAGGTTGCAGCCGATCACTCTCTCTGCAGAGTGTATGACACGCCGCAGGTTGGACTTGTCTCTTGCAGTGGCAGCGGGAAACCAGGTGGTGATGGAGAAGGTGAGGATGGACTCAATGATGGAGGTGTAGAAGAGAACCATCATGGACTGATGTTGAATTTCTTCAGCTGCCACAGGAAGAACAGCCTCTGCTGGGCCTTCTTGGGTCCCGGGAGATGATGGTGCCCAGGAAGTGAAAGGAGTCCACGGTGTGAACCGGGGAGTTGTGTTTTTAGAGCGTTTAGCTCCAGGTTGTTACCACCGCACCAGGTCAGCAGTCTGTAGATCTCCCTCCTATAGGCAGACTCGTCACCTCCAGAGATGAGTCCAATGAGGGTGGTGTCGTCCGCAAACTTCAGGAGCTTGACAGACTCGTGGCTGGAGGTGCAGCTGTTTGTGTACAGGGAGAAGAGTAGGGGATAAAGAACACAGCCTTGTGGGGAGCCTGTGCTGGTGGACCTGGAGCCAGAGATGGTTTTATCCAGCTTCACATGCTGTTTCCTGTTCGTAAGGAAGTCAGTGATCCACCTGTAGGTAGAGTCAGGCACTCCCAGCTGGGAGAGCACATGCTCCAATGTGGTCTGCAGTAGAACTCGTTCAGGTCGTTGGCAAGGCGTGAATCATCAGATGAATGGGGGGACTTAGGTTTGTAGTTTGTGATCTGTCGGAGGCCTTTCCAGACAGAGGATGATTGGCCATCTGAGAACTGATGTTTTTCAGAGTAGCGTCCCCTTGCAGTATGTGTACTTGGCCTCCTTAAACCGGTCCTTGTCCCCACTCTTCCGTGCTTCTTCCTTCAACAGCCTGATCTTCCTGAGTTTCACCGAGAACCAGGGTTTGTCACTATTGTAATGAACTCTGGAGCGAGAAGGTACACAAACATTCTCACAGTGGCTAATGAATGACGTCACAATGTCTGCGTACACATCTAGATCACCGCCTGCAGCTTCTATCGCACATTGAAAACCCTCTGTGCTGACGCCAGCGTTATCCAACATGGCGCTAGTTTTCTCCTGGGCCTTTCTAGTCCACAACTTGAAAGACCTGACCACATGCTTAGAGAGTTTTAGTTTCTGCCTGTATTTCGGTATCAAGTGGACGATGTCATGGTCTGAGTTTCCTAGCACAGCTCGGGAGGCGGCGTGGTCGGCATTGCTGAGGGTCGTGTAGCAGTGGTCTAAAGTGCGTTCCCCCCTGGTTGCGCATTTAATCTGCTGCCAATATTTCAGGAGATCGCGGCTGAGGTTCACTCTGTTGAAGTAGCAGTCATTATTTGGTCAGCCAGCATGCTCTGAGCCTCCGCGGCTAGCGTGAAGGGAGGAATGTAAACACACACCAGAATGAATTAACTGAACTCACAGGGAGAATAGAAGGGACGGCAGTTTATGAACAGGGTTTCCAGCGGCTGGCAGCAATGCTGATAAATCCCGGTCACGTCCGAACGCCAAGAAGCAGACCCTCCAGCCCTGCTTTTCCCGCTCAGTGAAGCCACACGGTTGATTGATTGATTGGTTGATTGATTGGTTGATTGATTGATTGATTGGTTGATTGATTGATTGATTGATTTTATTTGGTGATAATAGAAAAAGCACCATAAGCACTTCCAAAATATAGAAGACAACATATACAGTACATAGAAATACATAGAAGACGACAAAATATCACCGAGGATAACAACACAATAAAGCCAGAGGGCTTATTTCCATTGTGGTCCGAAAATAAACAGACATAAAACGTACTAGACGAAAATAAATAGTAAAATGACTCATTAACAGAACATACTATACACAACAAAGATCAAACCAATAAGAGCAGTAGCAGCAAAGACCAAAGCAATAGCAGCAGCAGGGCAGTTCACTGACAAACAATCCACCTCGTTTTTACATGATTATCATTTAAAATTATTAAATTAGAAAAAGATTACAATCTAAAAACAAAAACAACACATGGATGTGACTAAAACTTAAACTGAGCTATCTATTTTGTAGCCATTTCATAAAGAAACAAGTTACAGAATGATGATGTGGCTGCTTTAAAATCATTAATATATAAAAGAAAGAGTAAGGGCCCGAGGATGCTGAAAGTAACCCACTCACTTCTACCACTTGGGATCTGCCAACAAGATAGGAGCAGACCCATTTCAGGGCTAGTTCACTAAAACCCATGGCTTTTAGTTTCAAGGAAATGATGTTGTGATCTACTGTGTCAAAAGCTTTCTGAAGGTCAAGCAAGACCCATACCACACAACTTTCCTGAGTCAACCTCCTTCCTAATTAAGTCAGTAAGGTACAATAGGCAGGTTTCTGTTGAGTGTGACTTTCTAAAACCGGATTGGAACTCGTATAAAAAATCATTATTTAAAATAAAAGTGTTTGTGCTTGAACCAATCTTTCTAAAATGTTAGATAAGTGCTTCAAATGGAAACAGGCGTGTAGTTGTTGGGGTCTCTTTTGTTACCCTTTTTGAAGAGAGGTATCACTCTCTTTAAACTCAAGTGGAACTGTGCTGAATTGACAAATTGATGATATGTGTAACATGTGGATGAGCACTGCAGCTTCCTTAAGGAACAGCCAGGGATAACATCAAGACCAGCACCTTTTGAAGGGTCCAGTTCACTAAGTCATTTAAAAACATCAGCCTCAGAGACAATGGAAAATGAAAAGGAACCCGGTTTGATACCCATCTGCCCATAAAAAGTCATGAGATGTTCCTCACCATAAGCCCCTGAAGGTTGTGGAAGCCTATCAACTAGCTGCTTAGCAACAGTGGAGAAATGATTATTTAGCAGATTAGCAACTTCCTTTTAGTTTGAAGTTGCTTTACCATCTACCTCCAAGCTGATGTTGTTCCTGTAGATGAGCTTTTTGTGCTGTAACCAACCTCCTTTAAGCATTTCCAAAGCTTCTTTGGCTCCTGTTTGTGTTCCAAGATTTTATGGCTAAAATAATTTTTCTTTGCCTTTGTGATCATTCTGTTGACCTCATTCCTCACTTTTTTTAAATTACAAAACTGGATTGGTCCTTTTTATCTTATACTCCTCAAACTTAGCATTTCTAGATTTGATGGCCTTTAAAATGTCTTCATTAATCCATTTTTCAGTTCTTTGTTTGATTCTGACTGTTTTTATAGGTGCTATCTTGTTTAGGGAGTTAAGAAATGCTACATTAAAAACAGAGAGAGCTTGGTCAACATCCTGACACTCAAGTGTTTTAGAAAGATCCTGGTTGCCTTTTAAAACCTCAACAAAAACATCCTGACTATAATTCTTGCAGCTTCTTAACTTAACTGAGTTGTGGTGATTAAAAAAGATTTTCCTAGTTTTCCTAGTAAGGAAAATGATGTCATGATCACTAAGGCTGTATTTAACAATCCCACTATTAAAACTTCTGTTGTGATCAGTCACACTATTCAATCAATAATGGTAGCAGAGCTACTGGTGGTCCTAGTAGGGGCATTTATCAGCTGTTTTAAACTAGCCATATTACAAAAAGTGTCAAAAGCTTTATACAATGGAGTGTCCTTTTTAAGCACATCCGTGTTTAAGTCACCTACAATAATTGACTCAGAACTGGAGATGAAATCAACACAATTTTCTTCCAGAAGCTCATAAAAGTTGGCCTGGTCAGGGGGTCTATACAATCCACCCAGCAAGATCGGCTTACTTTTAGACAAGATAACATCAAACCAGACAGCTTTCAAATCTGTATGCCCAATGTCAGATCTAATGTTGAATAATGTTGCACGGTCCACTCAAAAAAGTTCAAACCCTTCGAGCTGGAGAGCGGAATCGGGTATCGATTCCCTCAGCCATTTCTCCGTGAACGAAAGAACCGAGGATGAAGAAAAGTCATGATTTCTCGCCACAATAAGTCTTAGTTCATCCATTTTGTTGCATAGGGACCACATGTTTACATTTACATTTATATTTTTGCCAGGAATATTCCAGGTAAAGAGGTCCTGTGCTCCGCCGTGCTTACCCTGTCTGTGTCGAATCCACGTTTTGTCATGGACAAAGGCTGTGGTTCCTCTGACCAATATATCCAATAAATCGGTTTAAAAAGTTAGAAAGTCAGGGATTAAATCCGCAGGTGTGGATCCCCTTATGTTAACTAACTCCTCCATGCTGTAGGTTTCGCCAAACACAACATTAAAAAGACAAATAACAAAAAACTGTGTGCAGTGGAACACCACGGCGGCCGTCGTCGGCGCCATCTTAGTTACTTATAAGATATACATATACAGTCCAATCAAAACTTTGGACACACCTTCTCATTCAATGGTTTTCCTTTATTTTAATAGTTTTTCTGAAGACATCAAAACTATGAAAGAATGCATATAGAATTATGTAGTAAACAAAATACTTAAAAAATATGTGTTTTATATTTTTGATTATTTAAAGTAGCCCCCTTTTGCTTTGATGACAGCTTTGGACGCTCTTGGCCTTCTCTCAATCAGCTTCATGAGGTCGTCTCCTGGTTTTGAATGAACAGGTCAGGCTTGTCAAGAGTCCATTGTGGCTTCATGTGTTTGAGACCATCAGTTGTGTTGTGCAGAGGTTAGTACACAGTGGATAGCACTGTTTGACTACTGTTGTTATCCATATTATGGCAAGAACCACTCAACCCAGTAAAGAGAAACGACAGTCCATCATTGCTGCAAAGAGGCCACTACTGAGGATGAACCACCAGAAGAAGAGAATTGTTTGGGCCAAGAACCACAAGGAATGGACTTTAGACCAGTGGAGATCTGTACTTTGGTCTGATGAGTCAGAATTTGAGATGTTTGGTTCCAACCGCGGTGTCTTTGTGAGATGCAGAGAAGGTAACCCGATGGTTTCTGCATGTGTGGTTCCCACCGTCAAGCATGGAGGAGGGGGTGTGATGGTGTTGGGGTGCTTTGCTGCTGAGACTGTTGGTGATTTGTTGGTGACATAGTTCAGTGGTTCCCAACCTTGTTTGTCTTGTGTACCCCTTGAGCTGGTAGCCATTCTAGAAGTACCCCCTCACTCATTTGATTCGCCTCTTATATTAAACCTTTTGTAATTGTATTTAACCAAACTACTCATTAAATAAATGAAAATCACTTTTATAACTCACCCTTAATACAAATTAATTTAAACTTGACATTGACACTTACTGTGAATGAAAATAACTCACTTCTAGCTGTTTCAAAGATTCAATGCCATAGGATGCCTCCATTGCTTTGCTCGACACACTTGCCGCTTTCTTTAATGTAGTCTGACATGACTTGAATTTGGACAGTTTTCGTTTGAAAAAGTCCTCTGTTTTACCGACATTCCCGGCGTGACTCAGACTCCGATCCAGAAAGTTGAATCCTGCCTGACTGCAATTAAAAGATGGATGTCCCGAAACTACCTGCAGCTTAACACAGGAAAAACTGATTATAATCATCGGTTCGAAGCAACAACAACCTCTATTTGAAGATGTTACACTTTTGTTTGAGGGCTGTACTATGGCCCAAAGCTCTTGTGTTAAATATCTTGGTGTCCTGTGACTTACTTATAAAATCCTACACGGATTAGCACCCTCATACCTGAAGGACCTTATTGTTCCCTGTTGTCCTTCTCGGCCCCTCCGGTCTTCAGGAGCCGGCCTTCTATCAATCCCAAAAGTCATAAAGAAATCAGCAAGGAATAGTGTTCTCCTACCGTGCGCCCTATTTGTGGAACAGTCTGCCACCTGGAATCAGGGAAGCAAACTCTGTTGAAATATTTAAATTTAAACTTAAAACCTACCTTTTTACATTGTCGTTTGGCGCCTAGGAGTGCCCCTCAGCTCTCATTACAGCTAAATCGACCCGTTAGCCAGCACTAGCCTACCCCTGCTGCCGATAAGTACAAGACAAGAGGTTGTACTATGTCCACCCTACCCCATCTAACCATACCGCAGTCTGCTTCTGTTCTCCAGTGTTCCGCTGTGATCCCCACATGAAGGATACCGGCCAGCACCACACACAAATCATCTTCTCATTTTATATATTTGTATATTGTGTATATTATATGTATATTATTATTATTAATTTTTTTGTACTTTACTATGTACATTACTATAAGTCACTTATGGCACCCATTGCACTCATGGACCATCCCTGGAAGGAGGGATCCCCTTCCACTGTGTTCCTTCTCAAGATTTCTTCCTACGTAATTAAGGGAGTTTTTTCTTGGGTTTCTAGGGTTTGGGGGGTGTTGTAAACATGTGGCCTGTGAAGCCCTTTGAGACTATAACTGTGATTAAGGGCTATACAAATAAATTGACTTGACTTGATTTGTTCAAGGCCCACTTAACCAGCATGGCGACCACAGCATTCTGCAGCGCCACCCCTCCGGGTTTGCGATTTCTGGAACCATCATTCGTTTTTCAACAAGACGATGACCCCAAACACACCTCCAGGCTATTTAAAGGCTATTAGACCATGGAGGAAAGTGATGGAGCGCTGTGTCAGATGACCTGGACTCCAACCCTAACCTAAACCCAATTGAGATGCTTTGGGATGAGTTGGACCGCAGAGTGAAGGAAAAGCAGCCAAGTGCTCAGCAGCTCTGGGAAGTCCTTCAAGAGTTGGAAAACCATTTTAGGAGACGACCTCATGAAGCTGATTGAGAGAAGGCCAAGAGTGTCCAAAGCTGTCAAAGCATAAGGGGCTACTTTAAAGAATATAAAATATAAAACATATTCGGGTTTGTTTAACACTTTTTGGTTTACTACATCATTTTATATGTGTGTCTTTTATAGTTGTGATGTCTTCAGTATTAATCAACAGTGAATTAAATCAAAAATAGTTTAAAAAAAAAAACATACAGGTCTTACTAACCTGCTAACACTGAGCCTAACCCTAGTAGACCGACTAACCCATCTAACCATATTAACCCTACTAGACCAACTCCACCAGGATAAAGCTGTTTCTATCATATAAGGAAGAGTTTCTATGGAGTATCATAATGAAGAGCTTCCTGGGAAAACCTTTCTTCTGGCCACCGGGACTCCAAGTGGACCTAAGGGTCCAAGGGTAAGGCGAGCGCCTTACCCTTGGACCCTTAGGTCCACACTGCCCTGTGCTCAGACTGTAAGACCGCAGTGGAGAAGAAGTCATTGTGCACCACATACTGCTGGTCTCGGTGACCCACCAGACAGTGGCCGTTGCTCTACTGGCGGCTCAGTGTGGCCGTCGGCAACCACTCCTCCCTCCTGGGCGAGTACTGGTAGATCTCCGTGGTCTCCATGGTGACCACAGAGACACAGCCCAGGAGCTTGGCGCAGGCCGCCCCTGCCGCCGGTCTCGGCAGCCGTGCGGATAATGTCCATTATCCGGTTCTCACCCGTAAGGTTTCTACGGACGATATGGCCGTGTGCTGGGACTCTCTTCCAATGGCGAGGAGGCGGGCGTCCAGACCGATCAGGGCGCAGTTATACCTTGGCTGTGCGGGACAAGCGATGGAGCTCCATGTATCGTCTTACGTTGTAGCGGAAGCAGGCGTCCATGGGCTGTTTTTGGATCCCCTGCACCTCTCCCACAACATAAAGCTTGTTGTCTTACAGGTCACTCCGGCCATGGAGGTGCTGGCCATGGAGGTGCTGGCATGGAGCTGCAGGTCAGTCAACACCTTCCAGACGTCCTCCATCTCATCCAGGTAGCAAAGGGTTCTGGAGGCTGCGTGTCTTGGGTCTGCACAGGGGGTGTGTGTGTCCCACCGCTACCAGGACGCTGGGAGCCAGGGGCCGCACATGAGAGAGCAGCTCCAGCGGTAAGGTTGCACTGACCTCGGTCTCCAGCTCCTGATATATGTCACGGATGACGAGTGCAGTGGCGCTGTGGAACATCAGCAGACAGTTGTAGGAGTCCAGCAGGTCATTGAGGTATCTAGTCAGGGAATCCGTCTGTTGAAAAGCTGAACATTCGATGTTCTCCTGGATGTGGTCCGAGTCCAGCAGTAATGGCCTTTTGCTGAATACATGCAGGGCAAGCAGGAAGCTGCTAGAACATGAGGTGGACTGTGTCTCATCCCAGAGCTGGACAGGGCTTGGAAATAGACACAGTTTTTAACCAGAAGGCTCTACTGTTTACATCTCTCCACTGCCCTCCATATCTTCATATCCAGGCTTTAGTCTGCTGCAACACAAAGACATTGCTGAGTTGTGAAACATGTACTTTATAACCGCTCAGAATAGCAGTAGCTATACATATGTTAGGCCTAGTGACACATTGAGGCGAATGTCAAGATAACAGGACTTAACTTGGTGAAGACTAAATGATTAAATATAGATCAGTAACAACATGGGTCCTGCGATATCGTTTTACCATTTTTTAATATTGCCTCCTTGCCCTGAGTCATAATGGAAACGTGTCATCAATAAATAAATATTATTTATAAATGTTTGGTTGAGGAGGATTATTATTATTATTATTATAATAATAATAATAGAGTTGACTTCCAAACCTCTGGGGGCAGCAACGCGCCCAACGGCCTTTGGGTGATTTATATTTAGAGAAGAAGAAGAAGAACGATACAATAAGTAGAAGAAGAAAAAGAGGTAGAGCTCCAGGGTATATATATATATATATATATATATATTTATTTATATATATATTTATATATATATATATATATATATATATATATATACACGTATACACATACACATACTAATACACGCATATTCATACATATTATAGGGTTCCTTCCTTCGGTACTTCATAACTGTGAGTATACATATAATTTACATAAATATAGTGTATATCAGTGGCGGCTTGTGGTTGTAAAAGTAGGGGAGGAAGGAAAGAGCTCTTGGTGTAGTCGGGTGGTGTAGTCTGGTGTAGCGTGGTGGTGTAGTCTGGTGTAGCGTGGTGGTGTAGCGTGGTGTAGTAGGGTGGTGTAGTCGGGTGGTGTAGTCTGGTAAAGCTTGGTGTAGTCGGGTGGTGTAGTCTGGTAAAGTTTGGTGGTGTAGCTTGCTGTAGTCTGGTGGTGTAGTTTGGTGTAGTCGGGTGGTGTAGTCTGGTAAAGCTTGGTGTAGTCGGGTGGTGTAGCTTGGTGTAGTCTGGTGGTGTAGTCTGGTAAAGCTTGGTGTAGTCTGGTGGTGTAGTCTGGTAAAGTTTGGTGGTGTAGCTTGGCTTAGTGTGGTGGTGTAGCTTGCTGTAGTCTGGTGGTGTAGCTTGGTGTAGTTTGGTGTAGTCGGGTGGTGTAGCTTGGTGTAGTCTGGTGGTGTAGTCTGGTAAAGCTTGGTGTAGTCTGGTGGTGTAGTCTGGTAAAGTTTGGTGGTGTAGCTTGCTGTAGTCTGGTGGTGTAGCTTGGCTTAGTGTGGTGGTGTAGCTTGCTGTAGTCTGGTGGTGTAGCTTGGCTTAGTCTGGTGGTGTAGCTTGGCTTAGTCTGGTGGTGTAGCTTGGCTTAGTCTGGTGGTGTAGCTTGCTGTAGTCTGGTGGTGTAGCTTGGCTTAGTCTGGTGGTGTAGCTTGGTGTAGTTTGGTGTAGTCTGGTGGTGTAGCTTGGTGTAGTTTGGTGTAGTCTGGTGGTGTAGTTTGGTGGTGTAGCTTGGTGTAGTCTGGTGGTGTAGCTTGGTGGTGTAGTCTGGTGGTGTAGCTTGGTGGTGAAGCTTGGTGTAGTCTGGTGGTGTAGCTTGGTGTAGTCTGGTGGTGTAGTCTGGTGGTGTAGCTTGGTGGTGTAGTCTGGTGGTGTAGCTTGGTGTAGTCTGGTGGTGTAGCTTGGCGTAGTCTGGTGGTGTAGCTTGGCGTAGTCTGGTGGTGTAGCTTGCTGTAGTCTGGTGGTGTAGCTTGCTGTAGTCTGGTGGTGTAGCTTGCTGTAGTCTGGTGGTGTAGCTTGGTGTAGTCTGGTGGTGTAGCTTGGTGTAGTCTGGTGGTGTAGCTTGGTGTAGTCTGGTGGTGTAGCTTGGTGTAGTCTGGTGGTGAAGCTTGGTGTAGTTTGGTGGTGAAGCTTGGTTAATCTTGGTGTAGTCTGGTGGTGTAGCTTGCTGTAGTCTGGTGGTGTAGCTTGGTGTAGTCTGGTGGTGTAGTTTGGTGGTGAAGCTTGGTTAATCTTGGTGTAGTCTGGTGGTGTAGTTTGGTGGTGTAGCTTGGTGTAGTCTGGTGGTGAAGCTTGGTGTAGTTTGGTGGTGAAGCTTGGTGTAGTCTGGTGGTGTAGCTTGGTTAATCTTGGTGTTGTCTGGTGTAGTCTGGTGGTGACGCTTGGTGTAGTTTGGTGGTGAAGCTTGGTGTAGTCTGGTGGTGCAGCTTGGTTAATCTTGGTGTTGTCTGGTGGTGTAGTTTGGTGTAGTCTGGTGGTGACGCTTGGTGTGGTGAAGCTTGGTGTAGTCTGGTGGTGTAGCTTGGTTAATCTTGGTGTAGTTTGGTGGTGTAGCTTGGTGTAGTCTGGTGGTGTAGCTTGGTTAATCTTGCTGTAGTCTGGTGGTGTAGCTTGGTGTAGTCTGGTGGTGTAGCTTGGTGTAGTCTGGTGGTGTAGCTTGGTGTAGTCTGGTGGTGTAGCTTGGTGTAGTCTGGTGGTGTAGCTTGGTGTAGTCTGGTGGTGAAGCTTGGTGTAGTTTGGTGGTGAAGCTTGGTTAATCTTGGTGTAGTCTGGTGGTGTAGTTTGGTGTAGTCTGGTGGTGTAGTTTGGTGGTGTAGCTTGATGGTGGGTGGGGATGTTAGTGAGGTCATATGAGGGCGTGTTAAACCCAGACAGCAGCAGAAGGAGTTAGTCTAACTAGAGAGCTTTACCAGAAGGAAACTGAGCTGCTTACAACCGTCTCTTCTTTATCTTAATAAATAAATCAGCTCTTATTTAGAGATCACTGAAGTCTGAGTAAGGAGCAAAATAGTAGATCAATGTAAGACCAGTTTAAGAAATGTATAAGTCAGAGATCTTAGTCTTTTAGATATTACTGCTATCTCAAGAGCTGATTATTCCAGACCAAATAAAGATCAGTGCAGTGATAGAAACCCTTTGTTAAATTGGGATGGGGGTGAGACATGAAGTGTATTTATTAGAAGCTGGTCAAAATCTCATACTGATCTTCAATTGAGCTCAGTTTGTCTAGGATACATAGGCTAGACAAAGATAAGATCTTATTTTGAATTTTCCTTTTCTCTGGGAGAAACTGATTAAGGCTTGCTAGAATTGTAATTGGTGTCTTTTTGAGATACAGTTAGCAGTTTGTGGTGTGACGGCTGTTCTTACATGTTCAAGAGGTAGTCTGACAATATAACTACGTAATGCATAGCCTGGGTGGCTAGTGGGAATGACCGTTGTATTCTGTTCTACACATGACGATAAAGGCCTACTAAAAAGATAGCGTCAATGACGCAGTACCTCATCCGGCCTCACTATCAATTTGGACAGTGTATTAATGGGTCATTTGAGCAGATAAGCCAAACAGAATTGAAATCGATTGTGATCTGAGGGGAAAGAAGTGTTGTTTTGTGTAAAATGAACCTTGTTTAATTCAAATAAGACATACTATCATATAGTAAAACCGGTTTAATCTAAATCTGGTTGATTGAATCCTTTTTTCATTGGTTCTATACATGTACACCAACAGTGAAAAGAGTTCCTCTGCATTTAACCCATCCTAGTAATAGGAGCTGTGGGCAGCTATATTGTCTATACAGGGGAGCAGTGGAGGGGTCTGGTGCCTTGCTTAAGGGCACCTCAGCAGTGCCTAGGAGGACTTGAACTGGCGACCTTCCAGTTCCCAAGCCAAGTCCCCACAGACTGAGCTATCTTGCTAGTCACTTTAATGATCTACCTTATGCCAACTATCTCATCACCACCCAAAGAAACACACCTTGTCAGGGTCAGCCATGCTTTCTGTTTACGTTTGGTGTTCATGGACCTGGAAGGCTTTGAGGAGAAACTCTAAAGTTTACAGTCTGAAATAGATAAAATGTAGTTTTCTGGAACGAGGAATTAATGAATGACACAAGATAGATCCTTGCATGATGATAACCCGCCCCCCTAAACTCTGATTGGGTATTCACCAGTAGTGAGCTCTGATTGGTTCACAGAGCCTCTGGCTAGACCTGGTTTAACATGAGTGTGTATGGCAGTAAGGGAGGATGGTCCTCCCTTACTGCCATACACACTCATGTTAAACCAGGACTCACCGGCCGCTCTAGTCCGGGAGTTTTAGAATGGACTTCAATGGGGAGCTTGGGGAGGACAGACCTCCTTGCAGTTAAATTTATACTATATAGTAGGTAGTATATATTTATACTACCGGTATGTATACACCGGTAGGATATAGTGTATATCTATATACTACGGGTAGTATATAGTATTAAATTCAACTTTCTGTTCAGGCAGTAATGGGCCGCTCGTCCAAAGACAAGCGGGATATTTACTACCGTCTGGCCAAGGAGGAAGGCTGGAGGGCCCGCAGTGCCTTCAAACTACTGCAGCTAGACCAGGAGTTCAACCTCTTCACCTGTAAGTACTACTGTGTTTCAATAATATAATACTAATATATCACAATACTACTCTACTATAATACTAACTACTGCAGCTGGACCAGGAGTTTAACCTCTTTGGTAAATTCTACTATATTACACTACTATAATACTACTATATTACACTATTATAATACTACTATAGTACAATACTATAATACAACTACATTACAGTACTACTATACTTGGAAGGGCCGTGGATCTGTTATTACTATACTATTACTTGGTATTATTATACTATGAGTTTGTATTAATAGTACATTTAGTAAGTATTACTAGTAATAAAAGTTAGTACAACTATACTATAACTTAGTATTACTAGTACTATTGGTCAGGAGCAGTTAGGGTTAGGGTGTCTTGCTCAAGGACACCTCTCCACTCTACCTCCTGAGCTATACTGCCGCCCCACTTAGTAATACTAGTACTAATCATTAGTATTACTAGTACTATTGGGTTGTATTACTAGTACAATTAGTAAGTATTGCTTGTACTATTAGTTAGTATTACTAGTACTATGAGTTAATATATCTTGTACTATTGGGTAGAATTACTTGTACTATTGGTTTGTATTACTAGTTATTATTTTCCAGGTGTTCGGAGGGCCGTGGATCTGTGTGCCGCTCCAGGGAGCTGGAGTCAGGTCCTCAGCCGTAAACTCAGGTCTGACTTTACCTTTAACTTTTTGTCTAACCTCTTGTCTAACCTTTAACCTCTGGTCTACCCTTTAACCTCTGGTCTAACCTCAAACCTTTGGTCTAACTTCTTGTCTAACCTTTAACCTCAGGTCTTACCTTTAACCTCTGGTCTAAACTATAACATCTGGTCTAACCTCTGGTCTAAATTCTTGTCTAACCTTTAACCTCTGGTCTTACCTTTTAACCTCTTGGCTAAACTTTAACATCTGGTCTTACCTCTAACCTCTGGTCCAAACTTTAACACCTGGTCTAACCTCTGGTTTAAACTTTAACATCTGGTCAAATCTCTAGTTTAACTTCTAGTCTAATCTTTAACCTCTGGCCCAATCTCTAGTTTCACCTCTGGTCTAAACTTTAATCTCTGGTCTAATCTTTAACCTCTGGTCTAATCTCCAGTTTAACCTCTAGTCTAATCTTTAACCTCTGGCCCAATCTCTAGTTTAACCTCTAGTCTAATATATAACCTGCAGTCTAAACTTTAACCTCTGGCCCAATCTGTAGTTTAACCTCTTGTCTAATCTTTAACCTCTGGCCTAATCTCTAGTTTAACCTCTGGTCTAAACTTTAACCTCTAGTCTAAACTTTAACCTCTGGTCTAAACTTTAATCTCTGGTCTAATCTTTAACCTCTGGTCTAATCTTTAACCTCTGGTCTAATCTCCAGTTTAACCTCTAGTCTAATCTTTAACCTCTGGCCCAATCTCTAGTTTAACCTCTAGTCTAATATTTAACCTGCAGTCTAATTTCTAGTTTAACCTCTGGTCTAATCTCTACTTTATCCTCTGGTCTAATCTCTAGTTTAACCTCTGGTCAAATCTCTAGTTTAATCTCTGGCCTAAACTCTGGTTTAACCTCTGGTCTAATCTCTAGTTTAGCCTCTGGTCTAATCTCTAGTTTAACCTCTGGTCTAAATTTTAACCTCCAGCCTAACCTTAAACATCAAGTCTAACTGGTAGTCTGGTTTAAACTAAGCCTGAAACTTTAAACTAAGTCTAAGTAACATGTTCTTTAGGGAGACCAGAATACACCACATGTTCTTTAGGGAGACCAGAAGAGATCACATGTTCTTTAGGGAGACCAGAAGAGATCACATGTTCTTTAGGGAGACCAGAAGAGATCACATGTTCTTTAGGGAGACCAGAAGAGATCACATGTTCTTTAGGGAGACCAGAAGAGATCACATGTTCTTTAGGGAGACCAGAAGAGATCACATGTTCTTTAGGGAGACCAGAAGAGATCACATGTTCTTTAGGGAGACCAGAAGAGATCACATGTTCTTTAGGGAGACCAGAAGAGATCACATGTTCTTTAGGGAGACCAGAAGAGATCACATGTTCTTTCTGTTGATCAGAGCTAACGAGGAGGAGAAGGAGCAGGTGAAGATTGTGTCTGTGGACCTCCAGGCGATGGCTCCTCTTCCAGGAGTCACTCAGATCCAGGGGGACATTACCAAGGTAGGGGTCAGGACTCTATCTAGGACTATGTTCTCTGTTCTAACCCTATGGACTATATTAGCTCTAGTATGGTAACTCTATATGGCAGTTGTAGAATGCTGACTCCATCTAGTCAGCTTTCATGTTAACTCTATAGCATATCTAAAATGTTAACTGGATATAACAGCTGTAGAATGTTTACACTATCAGCTCCAGTATGTTGACACTATATCAGCTCTAGGATGCCGATACTATATCAGCTCTAGGAAGTTTGCACTATTTCCATTCTAAAAGGTTGATACTATCAGCTCTACAATGTTTACACTATATGTAGAATGTTTACACTAAAACGGCTCTGTTAACTCTATGTTAACTCTTTAAGCTCTTTAATGTTGACTATATGCCAGCTCTAGAATGTTTCAACTAGAGCTGTGTAATGTTTGTTCTATATCACATTGCACATGTTCACTCCATGTGAGCTCTACATGGTTGACTATATATCGTCTCTACGCGGTTGAATCTACATCAGCTCTACATGGTTGACTCTATATATACGCTCTATGTTGTTGACTCTATATACACTCTGCATGGTTGACTCTACATCGGCTCTACGTTTTTGACTCTGGGTCAGCTCTACGTTGTTGACTCTATATCAGATCTACGCTGTTGACTCTGTGCAGGTGTCTACTGCTCAGGAGATTGTCCGACACTTTGCAGGACGTCCGGCCGACCTGGTGGTCTGTGATGGAGCCCCTGATGGTAGTAGATGTACTATTACTACTACTAGAACACATACTACTACTACTAACATAGCATGTTCTACTTATACTTTAACATGTACTGTTATTACTACTCAAACCTCCATATTAACCTGAACATTCAGAGGTCAAACCTTCATATTAACCTGAACATTCAGAGGTCAAACCTTCATATTAACCTGAACATTCAGAGGTCAAACCTTCATATTAACCTGAACATTCAGAGGTCAAACCTTCATATTAACCTGAACATTCACAGGTCAAACCTTCATATTAACCTGAACATTCAGAGGTCAAACCTCGACATGAACCTGAACATTCAGAGGTCAAACCTCCATATTAACCTGAACATTCAGAGGTCAAACCTTCATATTAACCTGAACATTCAGAGGTCAAACCTTCATATTAACCTGAACATTCAGAGGTCAAACCTTCATATTAACCTGAACATTCAGAGGTCAAACCTTCATATTAACCTGAACATTCAGAGGTCAAACCTTCATATTAACCTCAACATTCAGAGGTCAAACCTTCATATTAACCTGAACATTCAGAGGTCAAACCTTCATATTAACCTGAACATTCAGAGGTCAAACCTTCATATTAACCTGAACATTCAGAGGTCAAACCTTCATATTAACCTGAACATTCAGAGGTCAAACCTTCATATTAACCTGAACATTCAGAGGTCAAACCTCCATATTAACCTCAACATTCAGAGGTCAAACCTTCATATTAACCTGAACATTCAGAGGTCAAACCTCCATATTAACCTCAACATTCAGAGGTCAAACCTCTATATCAGGGGTAGGCAAGTAAGTTTGGCCTTGGGCCAATTTTTTTCTGAGCCACTAGATGGTGGGCCAGAACATAATCAAAGGCATGTGATTAATCTCGAGACTTTAACACGCACTATGTTTGAGTTTTTAACTCAAATTAAATGAATCCTAGTATCCGGTGGGGGGGGGGTCCTGCGTATCACCTCGTAAAAAGAGAAACACAATGGCCTGATCCTCGTATACATCAGGTTTGAGTGATTTAGTGAGCTGGTTATTTTGTTCAAACCACACACCGCATGTTGTCTATTTCAGGGTTTCCCAAAGTGGGGGTCCTGACCCTGAGGGGGGGGGGGGTCGCGAGATGATTTCAGAATCCTCCAGAATCATTTAAAAATTAATTAATCTTTATTTTTTTATTATTTGTATTATTATTAATAATAACGTGTGCATAGACCTCTTTATTATGTAAGTCTGTTTAATATGTAAGGGGACAAATAAAGGAATTCTTACAGATTCACGACAGTATCATTTGCAGGTCACTTTACAGCGCCATGTAAATATCAGACGTAAAACACAATCAACAACTGTGTAGATTTCTTCTGAACAGCTCTTATCAATGCACTAGGCTTTAATTATTATTATTATTCAAAATGAAACGTTAGGTAATACCAACTAGAGACAATGCAGACAGGCCAGCGGAGAAGGCAGCGGAGGAGAGCAGAGAACCGCCATCAAAAAGGCCATCGACTTCTTGCAGGAGGAGGAGTAGACAAGGGGGTCCATAAGCAGTCAGACCAGCCTTCCTCCAAGTATCGAGAGGAATACATCCAGTACGGATTCACATGCATAGTAATCAATGAAGCACAACATCCCCAATGTGTAGTGTGCACTGAGGTGATGCACACGTGTGTAGGACAATGCATAGGGATAAACAGGCGCTATGTGTAGGACAATGCATGGGGATAAACAGGCGCTATGTGTAGGACAATGCATGGGGATAAACAGGCGCTATGTGTAGGACAATGCATGGGGATAAACGGGAGCGGGAGCTGGAAGAATTGCCGCTGTCTGACGGGACCATATCCCGGTGTATCACGGACATGGCCCAGGACATAAATTGTCAGCTGATTGATAGAGTGAAGAACGGGAAATATGCTTTGCAGTTAGACAAATCGACCGATGTATCAAACTCTGCCCAACTACTTGTTTTCATCAGATACAGTTTTGATGGAAAACTTAACGAGGACATGCTGTTTTGCACCCTGCTGGAGGTGAAGTGCACAGAGGAGGACATTTTCACCAAACTTGACAACAAACTAAAAGAAGAGGGACTGTCTTAGGATGAGTGCATCGGTGTGTGTACAGATGGTGCTGGAGCAATGCTGGGGAAAAGAAAGGACTAAAAGCAAGAGTCTTCCAAGTGGCGCCCTCGTTAACTTTACCCACTTTTATCCACAGAGAAGCTCTTGCGAGTAAAACGCTCGACCCAGAGCTTAAAAGTGTTCTTGAGATGGCGATAAAAATTGTCAACTACATAAAATCACGTCCACTCAATACCAGGCGGTTCGCCAGTCTCTGCAACAAACTGGGATCGGAGCATCAGGCTGTTCCACACAGAAGTCAGGTGGCTTTCACGGGGAAATGTTCTAAGCCGCCTGTATGAACTGCGGGACGAGGTGCGCTTATTTCTTATGGAGCCCATGGGTCCCACCTGACTGACCCTGACTGGCTGGTTAACAAGGCTGGCATATCTGTCTTGCATAGTTGACGGGCTGAACGGACTTAACATTGCAAGGTGAAAACACAAGCATCATGTCGCTGAATGATCAAATCTGCGCATTCAAGAGGAAAGTGGATCACTGGACTGCGCGAGTTGAAATGGGCCGGATTGATATGTTTCCTGAGCTGGAGGAATTCATAGAGGAAAATTATCTTAGTGTTAACTCTGGGAAGAAGTCCATCACTACCCACCTGCAAGCCCTCCTGGAACACTTTAACAAGTATTTCCCAGAGGAAACGGCGCCGAAAAAATACGACTGGATAAGATCACCATTCACTGTAACGACCTTAAGTCATCTGTCATCTGTCATGGAGGACGCACAGGCTGAACTGTCAAGTGACCACACATTAAAGACAGCTTTTAATGCAAAGACGCTTGCTGAGTTCTGGATTTCAGTCAAGGAGGAATACCCACAGCTTTCCAAGGCCGCGTAGACTTTTTGACGCCGTTTAGCTCCACATACCTGTGTGAAAAGACTTTCTTGGCACTGACATATATAAAAAAACAAATACAGATCTGGTCTAAACGTGGAGGATGATCTCCGAGTGGCCGACATGAAGCCCAGGATGACTTGCTGTGCTCCATGCATATGACCCATCTCATCAGGTGAGATGGCTTGCTGTGCTCCATGCATATGGCTCATCTCATCAGGTGAGATGAACACACATAGCGTATTCCCCAAATGTACGTATGGTCATATGTTTACTACCGTTTATGGTTATGTCTTTGAAGGTTGCACATGACAGCAACAATGTTCACTCCTAGTTATGGAGATTACTATGACTCACGTGTTCTGCTGTTATCTTATAGTAAATTGTTATATGTAAAATCATATCATGGTTGTCCGGCTGTTCTGTTCTTTTGTGGTGTCGTTATGCGCGTGTTAGGATACGCCTATTAGTGTGTGTGCGTCCTGTGCACTAGTTTTTTTTTTTTATGTGATAGTGGGGGGTCGCCAGTCTCTGGCACTGTTATTTTGGGGGTTGTGGGCTGAAAAGTTTGGGAACCCCTGGTCTATTTCAGCACCACGCATTGTCCACCTACTTATTGTCAAGTCAAGTTTATTGTCACTTCACAGTTTACACAAGTATAAAGCAGTGATGTGAAAATCTTATGTGCAATACCCGACGACAGACAGCAGTTATAAAAATAAGATAAAAAATAGATAAAAATAAAAATGCTATTTATGAAATGCTAAATATCGGCACAGAAAAGAACAATATGTATATATAAATCAATGTAATAAAATATACATTGTTATATGCTATACGCCCTTGTTCAGCAGCCTGATGGCCTGACTGTGGAAGCTGTCTCTAAGCCTATTTGTATGGCACTTGATACTGCGGTATCGCCTGCCTGACGGTAACAGTGAGTACAGTTCGTGGCTGGGGTGGGCATTGTCTTTTATGATGCGTTTGGCCTTGGCCACGCACCGCTGGTTGTATATATCCAGGAGGGAGGGGAGCTCACCTCCAACGATATACTGGGCCGTCCGCACCACCCTTTGAAGCGCTCTGCGCTCGAGTACGGTGCAGTTCCCGTACCAGGCGGTGATACACCCTGTAAGAACACTCTCGATGGTGCTGTTATAGAATGTTCTCAGGATGCGGGGGCCCATGCTGAATTTCTTCAGACGCCTGAGGAAATACAGGCATTGTTGGGCCCTTTTCACCATGTGTGTGGTATGCGTGGACCATGTGAGGTCCTCGGAGATGTGCACGCCGAGGAACTGACCCTCTCTACTGCAACGCCGTCGATGGAGATAGGGCTGTGCTCTCCCCTCTGCTTCCTGAAGTCCACGATCAGCTCCTTGGTCTTCTTGACGTTGAGGGCGAGGCTGTTCTCCTGGCACCACTGCTCCAGCGATCCGACCTCCTCCCTGTAGGCTGTCTCGTCGTCGCCGGCGATCAGACCCATCACTGTCATGTCGTCAGCAAACTTGACGATGACGTTGGAGCTGTGCATAGCCATGCAGTCGTGGGTGTAGAGTGAGTAGAGGAGAGGGCTCAGCACGCATCCCTGGGGGGCTCCCGTGTTGAGGGTCAGTGGCTCTGATGTGGTGCTGCCCATCCTCACCACCTGGCGGCAGTCCAACAGGAGGTCCAGTATCCAGCTGCACGTGCATGAGGGCACGCCTAGACCTCTAAGCTTGGTGTCGAGCTTGGCTGGAGGGCCAGGTGGGAAAGGGCAGTGTGGAGGGCCATGGCAATTGCGTCGTCCGTGGATCTATTTTGACGATATGCTAATTGCCATGGGTCCAGCGTGGCAGGTAACACGGAGCAAATAAAGTCCTTGACCAACCTCTCGAAGCATTTGCTAATGATCGAGGTGAGGGCTACAGGTCTATAGTCGTTCAGGCATGTTACCTTGGGTTGTTTAGGGACAGGCATGATGGTGGACATCTTGAAGACCGCGAGGACAGCAGCCTGGGACAGGGAGAGGTTGAAGATGTCTGCAAAGACTCCTGCCAACTGGTCTGCGCATGCTCTGAGGACGCGGCCCGGGATGTCGTCGGGGCCTGCCGCCTTACGGATGTTCAGCCGCTTGAAGGTGCGGCGTACATCCGCCTCCGAGATGCGCAGCTGGCTGGTCTCCTCAGGCGGCGCTGGATTCGGCAGGCTGCCGTTTACGTCGAACCGAGCAAAAAAAGTATTTAGCTCTCCTGGGAGGGAGATAGAGGAGTTCTCTACACAACTGGTTCTCCCTCTGAAGTTCGTTATTGTCTGCAGCCCCTGCCACATACCCCTCGTGTCGTGGCTCTTGAATTTCTCCTCCACTCTGTCCCGCTTGGCAGTGACGATGGTCTTACGGAGGTCGTAACGGGCTCTCGTATATTCCTCCATATTCCCGGAGCCAAAGGTGGCGTTACGCGCGTGGAGGGTAGCGTGAACATCGCCGTTAATCCACGGTTTCTGGTTGGGATATATCCGAACCGACTTGGTCGGACCAACGTCATCTATGCACTTCTTGATGAACCCGGTGACCGACGACGCGTACTCGTTGATGTTATTGTCCGAGGCAACGCGGAACATGTCCCAGTCAGCGCTATCAAAACAATCCCGCAGCATAGAGTCCGATTGGTCCGACCAGCATTGGACCTCCCTCACAGCGATCGGTTGCTGCTTCAGTCTCTGCCTAAAGGCGGGGAGCAGCTGGATGGAGCGGTGGTCTGATTGGCCGAACGGGGGGCGGAGGAGGGCCTTGTAGCCATCATGGAAGGGGGTGTAGCAGTGGTCGAGGATCCGCTCGCCCCGTGTGTTGCTATTGATTTGAGGGGTTCAGCGTCAGTGCACCCCGCTGCCTGATTGGGCCTGTGTCATTCACTCTCAACCTCTATATGAACCTCAACATTCAGAGGTCGAACCTTCATATGAGCCTCAACATTCAGAGGTCAAACCTCTATATGAACCTCAACATTCAGAGGTCAAACCTCTATATGAACCTCAAAATTCAAAGGTCAAACCTCCGATATTGAACAATTTTTAAAACTGCATTATTAATTAGACCCAAAATGGGTCTAACTCAAGGTTGTGCTTTAATGTCTTCTATTGTTTCTTATGTTCTTATTGTTTCTATTATTGATATTATATTGTTTATATTGTTTCTGTTATTTATATGATTTATGTTGATATTGTTTATATTATTTATGTTGTATTTGTTATATGACGTTTATTTTGATGTTGTCTCTGTTGCTATAGTGACCGGGCTCCATGATGTTGATGAATACATCCAAGCTCAGCTCCTGCTAGCTGTAAGTAGAGGGAGAGAGAGAGAGACCTGCTTACAGTGAGTGTTGTATCAATTTCTGTAGATATGGTCTATTCTATTATTTCTATGTTCTACTTCCAGGCTCTGAACATCACCACTCACGTTCTGAAACCTGGAGGAACCTTCGTAGCCAAGGTAACCCTCAGGATTAATCTGAAGAGACTCACTGACCCCACATCCTGCAGGGTAGTCTAGACCAGGGGTTCCCAACCGCCGGGCCGCGGACCGGTACCGAGTATAGGTGAACGGCGGGCGGTATAATCTATATATAGAGATTATATATATAGTATAATCTATATATATAGATTATATAGCGGTATATATGGGCGGTATAATCTATATATATAGATTAAATATATATCGGCGGCATAACGAGAGACTTTCAGTTGCACGCGCTACTAAAGAGACTACGCGCTAGTGATGTGTCGGTCGCGAACGAGCCAGCTCAAAGAGTCGGCTCTTTTAAGTGAACGACGGGTGCTCCGCGTACATGCGCGGAGCGCTTGACAACCGGTTCGCGAAAAATTGACAACCGGTCTGCGAGATCTTTTTCATGTATCTGCCGGTCCGTGGCACAAAAAAGGTTGGGAACCCCTGGTCTAGACCTCTGGAGGAACCTTTGATGAGGCTGTTGATGTGTTGTTGTGCAGATCTTCCGAGGGAAGGATGTGACCCTGCTGTACTCCCAGCTCAGAGTCTTCTTCAAACAGGTGACCTGCGCCAAACCTCGCAGTAGCAGAAACTCCAGCATTGGTGAGCCCTGAAGACCAGTGGAGGCTGGTCCATTTGGAAAAGGGAGGACCATCCTCAGTAAAGTTTCAGAGAAAAATAAATACACATCAATGTAATTCATCTGTGAAAATACTGATAATATTACTATTTTAACACTTCGAAGGCACAACAATCATGTCCCCGTATCAAGTACCAACAGCGCCCCCTACCGCAATTTAAAATGACTGTAAGGAGGACCGTCCTCCCCAAGCTCCCCATTGAAGTCCATTCTAAAACTCCCGGACTAGAGCGGCCGGTGAGTCCTGGTTTAACATGAGTGTGTATGGCAGTAAGGGAAGACCATCCTCCCTTAGGGCGGGTCTAGCCAGAAGCTCTGTGAACCAATCAGCAG
>CM051010.1:30675543-30745543 GCA_027704905.1 Muraenolepis orangiensis
GAGGATGATAGGCCGATGACAGGTTGTGCTTAATCTGAAGGTGTTGCAAAACCTGAGCAAACAATCGAGAGCGAAAATTGGAACCTTGATCAGTTTGTATGACTTTGGGAATGCCAAATACCGAAATGAACTGAGACAGTGCTTTCACCACAGACTTGGCTGTAATAGAACACAACGGGTAAGCTGCTGGATAGCGGGTAGCCTGACACATCAAAGTTAACAAATATTGGTTACCAGACTTTGAGGGCGGCAACGGACCTACACAATCCATAACTAAATACTCAAAAGGTTGGTCCAAATCTGGAATAGGACACAGTGGTGCCGGACTTATTGACTGATTGGGCTTTCCCGTCAGCTGACAGGTGTGGCAAGTTTTAATGAATGCAGATACTTCAGTTTTCATACGTGGCCAAAAGAAATTATCCAGGATCCGAGTAAGTTTTCTGAACACCCATATGACCAGCTACATCATTATGCGCCGCTTTCATGACCGTTTCTCTGAACTTAGTAGGCACCACAATCTGCACAATCGGTTTACCCACAAAGTTATCTCCTTGTGCACACCATTTTCGCAACAGGACACCATTTTTTTCAAAATAACCTTGAGCTGCATTTTCCATGTCCCCCACAGGAGACACCAACTCAAAACAAGTCTTCAGAGAAAGGTCCAATTTTTGTTCCAGAACCAAGTCACTATGAGATATTGACTCAAGAGGCACCGGTATTATTACAGCCTTTCCCTCTGCTTTTACTTGTTGAGCAGACTCATCCTTCAGCCGACCCATAGCTCGAGTCACTGCGCACGCTGGGAACCACTCTTTTTCAGGTTCAGACTCTACTCTTTCATTTTTTGACTTCGAAGTAAGGGGTGCCGGAACCTGGGTGACCACATAAGGTGGTGGCGCCTCTGCCCAAACTCTATCTCCTGCCAGGTCATTCCCCAGAATGATGTCAACCCCTTCCACAGGCAGAGCTGGGCGCACTCCTACCCTCACTTCTCTAGTGACAAACCCGCAGACTATCTCCATTCTATGCACCGGTACTGGAATAATATTCATACCCATACCCTGCATCAAAATGACATCTCCGGTGTCTGTATCAGAGGTGAATGGAAGAACCGAGTCACAGACAAACGTATGTATCGCGCCAGTATCTCTCAATATTTTAACTGCCACTTTCTCCTTCCCAGGTATGGACACGTAACCCTCTGAAATAAATGCTGCATAATCCCCTCTGTTTTTTGACTCACACAGAGTAGGACAATGGACCACAGAGTGTCCCTCCTTTGCGCGTTATGCTTAAGAGTCTGATATACATGAGCAGATTTTGTTTTGCAAGAAGCTAACAGGACAAACTGGCGAAGAAATATTTCAGGTGATTGACAGCTTTTTCAAAGAAAACAATCTTGAGTGGAAATCCTGCAGTCACATCTGTACCGACGGCGCAGCTGCGATGACTGGGTTGCATGGACGTGTGATGAAGGTAAACCCCGAAATTAAGTGGAATCACTGCATTATCCACTGGGAGGATTTCGCCAGTACAAGGATGAGCCCCGAGTTAAGTGATGTCATGGATGACGCAGTTAAGGTGATTAATTTCATTCAGTCCAGACCTACGAATCACCGACTATTTCAAACTCTGTGTCAAGACAGCGGGGCAGACATGGGCAGCTACTGCTTCACACAGACGTCCGCTGGTTGTCGCATGGCAAAATACTATCCAGGCTGTTTCAACTTCGCACTGAGGTGTCTGCTTTCCTCATCCAGCTCTCATCCTCACGCAGTGGTTTTTCAGGATGCAGGGTAGGTTGCACGGCTGGCATATCTTGCCGATGTCTTCTCCAAGCTTAATGAGCTTAACCTCTCACTTCAAGGCAAGGACTCGCATATCCTTAACATGTATGACAGAGTGAATGGATTCATAAATAAAGTCAACTTATGGGAGACGAAATGCGACAAAGGGGATATAAGCTGTTTCCCACTGCTTGATGGCTATCTTGCCACTGATGCTGAAAACAAGCAGATGGTCACAATTGTTAAAACGCATCAGTCCAAACTCAAAACTGAGTTCAACCAGTACTTTCATGATATTGAAGCAAAGTCAGAACAGCTGGACTGGGTGAGAAACCTATTCAGAGTGACTGAGAGCAGCAGCAGCCTTCCTCAAGTCAAGTCAAGTTTATTGTCACTTCACAGTTTACACAAGTATAAAGCAGTGGTGTGAAAATCTTATGTGCAATACCCGACGACAGACAGCAGTTATAAAAATAAGATAAAAATAGATAAAAAAAATAGAACAGAATAGAACACAGAAAAAGAGCAATATGTATATATAAATCAATGTAATAAAATATACATTGTTATATGCCCTTGTTCAGCAGCCTGATGGCCTGACTGTGGAAGCTATCTCAGAGTCTATTTGTACGGCACTTGATACTGCGGTATCGCCTGCCTGACGGTAAAAGTGAATACAGTTCGTGGCTGGGGTGGGCAATGTCTTTTATGATGCGTTTGGCCTTGGCCACGCACCACTGGTTGTATTAATCCAGGAGGGAGGGGAGCTCACCTCCAACGATATACTGGGCCGTCCGCACCACCCTTTGAAGCGCTCTGCGCTCGAGTGCGGTGCAGTTCCTGTACCAGGCGGTGATACACCCTGTAAGAACACTCTCCATGGTGCCGGTATAGAATGTTCTCAGGATGCTGAATTTCTTCAGACGCCTGAGGAAATACAGGCGTTGTTGGGCCCTTTTCACCACGTGTGTGGTGTGCGTGGACCATGTGAGGTCCTCGGAGATGTGCACGCCGAGGAACTTGAAGCTGCTGACCCTCTCTACTGCAACACCGTCGATGGAGATAGGGCTGTGCTCTCCTCTCTACTTCCTGAAGTCCACAATCAGCTCCTTGGTCTTCTTGACGTTGAGGGCGAGGCTGTTCTCCTGACACCACTGCTCCAGCGATCCGACCTCCTCCCTGTAGGCTGTCTCATCGTCGCCGGCGATCATCACTGTCGTGTCGTCAGCAAACTTGACGATGACGTTGGAGCTGTGCATAGCCATGCAGTAGTGGGTGTAGAGGGAGTAGAGGGAGTAGGGAGTAGAGGGCTCAGCACGCATCCCTGCGTGCTGAGCCAGGTTATAGGGGGGGGCAGGTTATAGGGGGGGGGCAGGTTATAGGGGGCCAGGTTATAGGGGGGGGCAGATTATAGGGGGGCAGGTTATAGGGGGGGGGCAGGTTATAGAGGGGGGGGCAGGTTATAGGGAGGGCCAGGTTATGTAGGGCGTTGTAAGTGAGCAGTAGGTTTTTGAAGTTGATAAGGGATTGAACAGGGAGCCAATGCAGTTGGATGAAGATGGGGGTGATGATCCGGGCAGCAGAGTTCTGTATGATTTGAAGTTTATTGATGAGTTTGGTGGGAATGCCTGAGAGGATGGCATTACAGTAGTCGATGCGGGATGTGAGGAATGTGTGGACCAGGTTATTTATGTGAGGTGCATATAGGAGGGAGCTGTCCAGGATGACACCAAGGCTCTTAACTTGGCCGGAGAAGGGGATGGAGTAACCATCAAGATGAGGTTGGAGGCAGGGGAGGATGGAGTTTTGGAGAGGGTGGTTTTAGTGCCAACAAGCAAGGCTTCGGTTTTGCTGCCGTTGAGTTTCAGGAAGTTGCTGCTCATCCAGCTCCTGATGTCCTGGAGGCAGTTAGTGAGAGAGGTTGGGGGGAGGGCAGTGTTGGGTTTGCTGGAAATGTAGACTGTGTATCATCGGCATAGCAGTGGAAATGGACATTATGATGACGGAGGATAGTGCCAATGGGGAGTAGGTAAATAATGAACAGGAGTGGACCCAGTACTGACCCCTGACATAGATAGATAGTGATAGATACATACATACATAGCTAGATAGTGATATATACAAACATACATATATATAGTGATAGATACATGCATACATAGATAGTGATAGATACATACATACATAGATAGTGATAGATACATACATACATAGATAGTGATATATTCATACATAGATAGTGATGGATACATACATACACACACACATACATAGTGATAGACAGATAGATATATAGAGTGATATATATATCGATTGATAGATAGATGTATATATATATATATTAATAAACAGCTCGATAGATATACAGTGATATATAGAGTAAAAGAGTAGATAGAGTAATATATACAGTGATATATGAAGTAGATAGAGTGATATATATATAGAAGTATAGAGTGATATATATATATACAGTGATATTTCAGGACATTGTGTCACTAATGAGGTGGCCTGGGGCCTGCAGCTCGTTAGCTCGTTAGCCTGGTTAGCGGCTACAAGAGAACTGCAGTGAGTGGAGCGTCAACAGTCCAAGGGTTCTGCTAGATCACTGTGTTCTTACCATGCCGTATCCAACTCAACTTGTTTTCTTCGCCTGTGGCTGGCTGGCTGCTGCTGCCTACAAGTCTAACCGACCTCAGGATTCAAACCCTCAACCCTCGCTCCAGATGAGCTCCCAGCAGGCCTACCCGGATCTCCTCCAACAGAAACAGACGGTTGGTGCTCCTCTGGCCTGGCGCTTCCCAGAGCCTCCGAAAGAGGAGAGGAACTTCCCTCCTGAGTTCTCCCTCAGAGTACCCATGGTGCCCCAGAGCGTGCGGGTAGCGTGTGGAGAGCATGCGGTCCGTGTGGAGGTCGACAAGGACCTGCTGGGTATCCGCCAGCCGGTCCTGGCCTCAGACCTCGCTCTAGGAGACTGTCCCCCCAGCGAGGAGCTGGCGGAGGCCCAGCTGTTAGTCTTCCAGTACCCGCTGCACAGCTGCAGCAGCCAGCTGGGGGTAAGTAGTAGTAACCAGACATTTTACAGGAGCTACAGCGGTCGCCTCTAAGGGGACAACTTGGTGAAGGTGGAAGATCCAGATGTCTGTTGCCTTAAAGTGTTGTGGTAATTCGAGGATTGTTTGTCTGTTTGGTTTGAGATGACGGAGGAAGCCTTCATCTACCGGTTCGTCCTCCGCTACACCCCCAGCGCTGTGGGCGGGCGCTCCATCGTCCGCACACAAGTAGTCTCCGTCAACGTCGAGTGTCACTATCCCAGGCAAGAAACAGGACTGTTGGGTTCTGATGCTGTGGATACTTGTGATGTTGTGTGGATGCTTGTGATGTTGTGTGGATGCTTGTGATGTTGTGAATAGTTTCTCTGAGGACTGTTAACTGGTTCAGGAGTCAGGATGTGAGCAGCTCTGACGTGAAGCCCACCTGGGCTCCCTTCGCTGCCACCCAGGCCTCTGAGGAGAGCCTGCACTTCTCCCTCAAACTCATGACCGGTATGCTGGTGGTTCCATCTAAAAGTTGTATTTATAGAGGATCTATATATTGTTTGTCACTTAAACTGTAGTTTAGCAAAAGGAGTGTGTCCTCTTCTAGCTGTAGGACCCTGAGGCTGCTGGACCGACTCGTTGACGGTATCCGCTGTGCTTTCTGGTTGCAGACGACTGGCGGTTTGAGAGGCCATCCGCCCAGTACTTCCTGGGAGACCACCTGAACATTGAAGCCTCCGTGTCTCAGTTTGAACACGCTGCACTGCGTGTGTTTGTGGACAGCTGTGTGGCAACGCTGATTCCAAACACTGACACTGTTCCCAGATACGCCTTCCTGGATAACCACGGGTGAGGCCCTAGTTAGGCTGACTGGAAATCATGTGTGTGCTTGTATTTAATGTGGGGGCCATTTTGTCAGCATTTGAGGGAGAAAATCACCACATTTATTTTTTTTGTGAAAGATCGATGTTCTGTTGTAGTCTAATGCGGCGTGACTTGTAGTCTAATGCGGCGTGACTTGTAGTCTAATGCGGCGTGACTTGTAGTCTAATGCGGCGTGACTTGTAGTCTAATGCGGCGTGACTTGTAGTCTAACGCGGTGTGACTTGTAGTCAAACGCCGTGTGACTTGTAGTCAAATGCCGTGTGGTGTCCAGGTGTCTGATGGACGGCATGTTGACTGGATCCACTTCCCAGATCCTGCCTCGTGTTCAGGATGATAAACTGAGGATCCGACTGGAAGTCTTCCGCTTCCAGCAAGATTCCAATGGAGTGGTAAGTCTTCCAAGAAGGTTCATATTTAAGTTCAAACAGCCCTAGAGAACTGTTGCTCTGCTTCATCATAGTTGTGTACTACCCACATTGTTATGGTACAAACCTTGGTGAAAACTGGCTCAGTAACTTTATTATAAATGAGGTTGCGGTAATCCTGACATGTTCTTCAGATCTACATCCGGTGCAGCCTTAGGGCCACGATGATGGACACTGCGGTCAGCCCTATGAACAAGGCCTGCTCCTTCTCTGATGGGCAAGTCTTCGCTCCCTCTACACTGGCATCTCCACTGGCCTCTACATACCGTCTCCTGGGCAGGTCTACACCGGGACACACACGGGACTCATACCGTCCCCTGGGCAGGTCTACACCGGGACACACACGGGACTCATACCGTCTCCTGGGCAGGTCTAGACACACGGGACTCATACCGTCTCCTGGGCAGGTCTACACTGCTTGACACGCGGGACTCATACCGTCTCCTGGGCAGGTCTAGACACACGGGACTCATGCTATCTCCTGGGCAGGTCTACACCGCTAGACACACGGGACTCATACCGCCTCCTGGGCAGGTCTACACCGCTAGACACACGGGACTCATGCTATCTCCTGGGCAGGTCTACACCGCTAGACACACGGGACTCATGCTATCTCCTGGGCAGGTCTACACCGCTAGACACACGGGACTCATGCTATCTCCTGGGCATGTCTACACCGCTAGACACACGACTCATGCTATCTCCTGGGCAGGTCTACACCGCTAGACACACGGGACTCATGCTATCTCCTGGGCAGGTCTACACCGCTAGACACACGGGACTCATGCTATCTCCTGGGCAGGTCTACACCGCTAGACACACGGGACTCTTTTTATTCAGATAAATAAACATACAAATGAATGTAATAAGTGTCTTTTGACTTGGTTCCTCCTGATGTTATCCCAGCTGGAGAGAAGCCAGTGGAGTCCACAGCAGCTGTTCCTGCTGTGAGACCTCCTGTGGTTCTGAAGGTCCAATAGCTCCCCCAGGTATGTTAACTTGCTTCAGAGGGAGGTGGCGGTGGTTTAAACTGGACCTTCAGGTGGGACTGGTTTAAACTGTTAATGTTTCTCTCTGCAGGTATACAGTGGGAGTCTGAAAAGGCAGTTGGGCCCCTGGGGGTGGACCAGAAGCCTCTCAACTAAAGTCTTACTGTGCATCAAAATAATTAAAGATTACACTTTCCATTCATTGGTTTATCTGTATCTTGCCCATCTCTGACTTGGCTCTCCTCTTTCTGACTCGTCTATCATCTCTGACTTGTTTCTCGTCTCTGACTTCTCTTGCATATCTCTTAACTGAGGGTTTTTAAAGGTCATTCTTTCTTAATGGCAATTAAACCTGTCAATGGAGGCGTATTATGACTCAAAGTCTAAGGAGACCTAATGATTCATGTACTTAATTTAAAAAAGCAGGGAGAGGAGGCGGTTCTGGCTTCTAGTCAAGCTCAGTCGGTAGAGCAAGGCACAGACTCGCCAATAAAGACCTTTAGATCCGGAGGATTTACATATGACATCTCTATTTTGTTTGTATAGTAGCCGAATTACAATACGTAATGACACGCGTGGCGCTGGAACCGCAGCGTGCTGACGTCATGCGTTGGTCTGCCTCAGCGTGCTGACGTCCGTGTGATGCTTAAACCGCTATCCACCTAGAGACGGGACCCGCCGCTGTTTTATTGTTGCGATAAAACCAGACGGTCTTTTAAAAGCGATGCAGACACTGAGATAACGTCCTTTTCCTCTGAAAGTGATGGATGAGAATAGAACCGCCAGGGTCCTGACGTCGTGGCTCACAATGAAAAACAAAGACTACGAGGTGACCCTGAGGGTGAACCCTGACCCCGGACCGCCTGGCGGGGGGCTGCTCACCTGGAGGACCCCCCTGAAGCCCTGTGAGCCTCGGACCTGGAGGCCCTCCCTCCAGCCCGGTGAGCCTCGGACCCCGCTCCGTGGGTCGCTACCACGTCGTTGAACCGCTACTCCTGACTACGCATGCGCTGTGGCTTGTTGTTCTACTAAAATACTGTAACTACCAGTAGAAACCAGTGATTATACTATTAATAATAATAGTAGGAAGAATACTATCAGTAATATAGTAGTAATAATACTAGAGACCAGTGGGGTTGTAAAATGCTAATTATATAATACACATGTGATGACTATAGGTTCTAACTGGTAATCATGTGATGACTATAGGTTCTAACTGGTAGTCATGTGATGACTATAGGTTCTAACTGGTAATCATGTGATGACTATAGGTTCTAACTGGTAGTCATGTGATGACTATAGGTTCTAACTGGTAGTCATGTGATGACTAGGTTCTAACTGGTAATCATGTGATGACTATAGGTTCTAACTGGTAATCATGTGATGACTATAGGTTCTAACTGGTAATCATGTGATGACTAGGTTCTAACTGGTAGTCATGTGATGACTATTGGTTCTAACTGGTAGTCATGTGATGACTATAGGTTCTAACTGGTAGTCATGTCATTACATTACATTACATTAGTCATTTAGCAGACGCTTTTATCCAAAGCGACTTACAATAGTGTGTTTAACAAAGGAAGGTAAGAGAACATCTCGTCACCAGAAGTCAAAAGAGCATTTAATTTCTAACAAGTCTCCAAGAACTGAACCAGGGCTCAGGTAGAAGTACAATAATTCAGGCAAAAGTATGTGGGGGAAAAAGTACAATAAGCTGGCAAACAATATGCAACAATATCTATCTATATATATTATAGATACCTATCTATAATATGTCATCTACTTTTGACTGACTTAATTGACTTAGCGCTACGAGGAAAGATCCGGGAAGTGTGTCCTGACGAGATGCGTTTTCAGCCTGCGGCGGAAGATGGGGAGTGACTGCAGTCGTGACTTCCGTGGGGAGTTTGTTCCACCAAATTGGGGCCAAGACGGAGAAGAACCGGGAACGCGTAGATCGGCCACACGGGCCCTTAAGTGAGGGGGCAAGCAGACGGCCCGAAGAAGCCTAGTGAAGTGGACGGGTTGGGATGTAGGCCTTGACCATTGCCTGGAGGTAGGATGGAGCAGTACCTTTTACTGCCTTGTAGGCTAGCACCTAGGTCTTGAACTGGATGCGAGCAGCTACAGGTAGCCAGTGTAGAGTCCGAAGGAGGGTAGATGTGTGGGAGTACTTGGGGCGGTTGAACACCAGGCGAGCTGCAGCTTTCTGAGCTCCAGGGGCCTGATGGCAAATGCCGGGGCGCCAGCAAGGAGGGAGTTGCAGTAGTCCAGCCGGGAGATGACAAGAGCCTGGATGAGCACCTGTCAGCCTTTTCAGTGAGAAAAGGCCGAATCCACCTGATGTTGTAGAGGAGGAATTTGCAGGAGCGTGTCACCGATGCAATGTTTGCCGAGAACGACAGTTGGTCGTCCAGGGTCACACCCTGATTCCTTGCGGTCCGAGTAGGTGTCACCACGGCATCATCAATGGTGACAGCCAGGTCTCGGTGCGGACAGCCCTATGCCGGGAAGAACACTACAAACAACAAATCTGGAGGATTGAATCCTCTTTATTGGTCACATGTAAACATACAGTGAAATGTGTTTTCTGGATTTAACCCATCCTAGTATTAGGAGCAGTGGGCAGCTATTTATACAGCGCCCGGGGAGCAGTTAGGGTTAGGGTGTCTTCCTCAAGGACACCTCGACAGTTTTTGCTAGGAGGAGCCGGGGATCGAACCAGCAACCTTCCGGTTGTGAGGCGACCTACCTCCTGAGCTATACTGCCGCCTACCGCTCAGTCTTGTCCAGGTTGAGCTTTAGGTGGTGCATCGACATCCACTTTGAGATGTCTGCTAAGCACCAAGGGGGGAAACTACAAGACCAGTTGGGTGTCGTCAGCATAGCAGTGGTAGGATAAGTCATGGGAGTGCTCCAAGGGACGTTGTGTAGAGGGAAAAGAGAAGAGGACCCAGGACAGACCCTCCCAGTGCCACCTGGTAGGAGCGACCCGTCAGGTAGGATGCAAACAAGGCAAGAGCAGAGCCCAAGACACCCATCCCCTCAAGGGTGGAGAGGAGAATCTGGTGGTTCACAGTGTCGAATGCTGCAGACAGGTCCAGGAGTATCAGGACCGAGGAGAGCAAATTTGCTCTAGCAACATGGAGCGACTCAGTTACTGCCAGGGTTGTGATGGCCATGTGATGACTATAGGTTGTAACTGGTAATCATGTGATGACTAGGTTCTAACTGGTCGTCATGTGATGTAATGTAAGTGTGTGCGTGTGTCCGTGTTAGATCTTGGCCACAGTGTTGTTCCTGTATCAGAGGTGATCGCAGTGACCAGCAGCACCTCCTCAACTTCCACAACCGGAAGCAGTAGAAGAAGAAGAAGAAGCAGTCGGCCGCAGACCTCCTGGAGCTGGAAGAAGATGACCCAGAGAGATGAAGAGGATTCACCCCACGCCTTCACAGGTAGAGAGACAGAGAGAGACAAGTAGGGGGGGACAGACGTGTAAAAAAAAGTAGAGGAACAGACAGGTAGAGAGAGACAAGTAGAGGGACAGATGGGTAGAGAGACAAGAAGAGGGACAGACAGGTAGAGAGAGACAAGTAGAGGGACAGATGGGTAGAGAGACAAGAAGAGGGACAGACAGGTAGAGAGAGACAAGTAGAGGGACAGATGGGTAGAGAGACAAGAAGAGGGACAGACAGGTAGAGAGAGACAAGTAGAGGGACAGATGGGTAGAGAGACAAGAAGAGGGACAGACAGGTAGAGAGAGACAAGTAGAGGGACAGACGGGTAGAGAGAGACAAGCAGAGGGACAGACGGTTAGAGAGACACGTAGAGGGACAGACGGGTAGAGAGAGACCGGTAGAGGAACAGACTGTTAGAGAGAGACAAGTAGAGGGACAGACGGGTAGTGAGAGAGACAAGTGGAGACAGACAGGTAGAGAGAGACCGGTAGAGAGACGTATAACAACAAACCATAACAGACAGATTACACAATGCTTGATAACATTAATAACACCTTGATAACATGAATATCACCTTGATACCCCTTAATAACACTTGATGACCCTTAATAACATCTTGATAACCCTTAATAACACATATAAGTAGATATATATATATATATGTATATATATGTATAAATGTAGTATGTATGTATATATGTATGTTTATACGTAGTATGTATATATTTATGTATATATATTTGTAGATATGTAGTATGTATATATGTATATGTATGTTTATATGTATATATGTAGTGTATATATATATATATATATATATGTATATATGTATTACATTTACATTTAGGGCATTTGGCAGACGCTTTTATCCAAAGCGACTTACAAGGAGTACATTAGTTGAAGCAGACAATAGCATAACACTGAGGTACGCAAACATAAAAATACAGCAGTTCACAAGCATTCATATTAACAAGATGAATAACAAAACACATGTATGTATGTAGTATATATGTATATGTACGTATGTATGTATATATGTATATGTACGTATGTATATATGTATATGTATGTATGTACATATGTATATGTATATATGTATATGTACGTATGTATATATGTATATGTACGTATGTTTATATGTATATGTACGTATGTTTATATGTATGTATTTATGTAGTATGTATGTATGTATGTATGTGTATATATGTATGTATGTATATATATATATATATATATATATATATATGTAGTATGTATGTATATATGTGTATGTATATATGTATGTTTATACGTAGTATGTATATATGTAGTATGTATGTATATATGTGTATGTATATGTATGTTTATTTGTAGTCTATATTTCTACATGGAGTATGTATATATATGTTTATATGTAGTCTATATTTCTACATGGAGTATGTTTATGTATGTTTATATGTAGTCTGTATTTCTACATGGAGTATGTATATGTATGTTTATATGTAGTATGTATGGATGTATCTCTACAGTGTCCTATGCTGAGCGCCAGGCTGCTTGGCGGTTCAGGGAGGTAACCTTTGTATGTCCAGAGGAGGCGCTGTGTCACCTGTGGGTCACAACTCTGACCCAGCACATCAGGGCCCTGGGTATGTTCATACCTAGTAGTATAAATGTATAGTTGTATATATGTAGTACTACAAACAACAACAAACTATATATGTATGTATGTATAGTAGTATATATGTATACATGTAGTAGTATATATATGGATTTATGTATACATGTAGTAGTATATATGTATAGTTGTATATATGTAGTAGTATACATGTATATACAGTATGTATGTATATATGTAGTACTATGTATGTATGTATGTAGCTAGTATCAAGCTTAACTAGCTCGTCTTTCCTAGCTAACCGTCCGCGGAGGCTGCTGGTGTACATCAACCCGTTGAGCGGTAAGCGACGTGGTGAGACAATCTTCCACCACAAGGTGGCACCGCTCTTCTCACTCGCCAACATCACAACACACGTCATCGGTGAGTCCGCCTCCTGTTGGTCTTCAAAGAGACTAACATCTAGCAAATGAGTGATCTTGTTTACGTTTCTATAGTTACGGAACATGCAAATCATGCCAGGGACCACCTGCAGACGGAGGCGGAGCTACGGAACTATGACGGGTAAGTGGAGATCCAGAACTATGAGGAGGAGGTGGAGGAGGAGTTAGGGAAAGAGTTGGAGGAGGAGGTGGGGGAGGAGGAGGAGGGGTTAGGGGAAGAGGAGGAGGAGGAGGAGGTGGAGGAGAAGGTGGGGGAAGAGGAGGTGGAGGAGGAATTAGGGGAAGAGGAGGAGGAGGTGGAGGAGAAGGAGGTGGGGGCAGAGGAGGAGGTGGAGGAGTTAGGGGAAGGTGGAGGAGGAGGAAGAGGAGAAGGAATAGGGTGGGGGAGGAGGTGGAGGAGAGGGAGGAGGAGGAGGGGGGAGGAGGTGTGTGTAGCGATCAGTAAAGGCCACGGTAATATATAATGTACAGTGGTTAAATATGATGTCAGACAGTCTACTAGGTATAAAAATGGTATAAAATAATTGATAGTGTATAAGATATGTGCAGAATTATAGGTATATACAGTATATATTCAGGAAAGTATCAACAGTAATAAACAAGCTTAAGATCTGCTGGTTTAAGATGACATGAGGAAGGCCTTCATCTCCCATCATGCAGCTGACCCTTGACTGTGACCTCTGACCTTCTGACCCCAGCGTGGTGTGTGTGGGCGGAGACGGGATGTTCAGCGAGGTTATGCATGGTCTGGTGTGGCGTACGCAGAACGACCCCGGACACGCCCACAGACACCCTGACCAGGCACTCATACCCACAACCCTGCGGATAGGGATCATCCCTGCAGGTAAACATCTGGACCATCAGTAGGTTAACATCTGGACCATCAGTAGGTTAACATCTGGACCATCAGTAGGTCAACATCTGGACCCTCAGTAGGTCAACATCTGGACTATCAGTAGGTCAACATCTGGACTATCAGTAGGTCAAAATCTGGACCCTCAGTAACTGTTATATGTAATAATAGCTCTTAAGCCTCAAGACCTTTCCCCTGGCCTTGCTACCAGCCTCACTAGCCTTCCCACCAGCCTCACTAGCCTTCTCACCAGCCTCATTAGTTTACTCACCAGCAGCATTAGGCTTCCCAACAGCCTCACTAGCCTTCTCACCAGCCTCACTAGCCTTCTCACCAGCCTCACTAGCCTTCTCACCAGCCTCACTAGCCTTCTCACCAGCCTCACCAGCCTTCTCACCAGCCTCACTAGCCTTCTCACCAGCCTCACTAGCCTTCTCACCAGCCTCACTAGCCTTCTCACCAGCCTCACTAGCCTTCTCACCAGCCTCACCAGCCTTCTCACCAGCCTCACCAGCCTTCTCACCAGCCTCACTAGCCTTCTCACCAGCCTCACTAGCCTTCTCACCAGCCTCACTAGCCTTCTCACCAGCCTCACTAGCCTTCTCACCAGCCTCACTAGCCTTCTCACCAGCCTCACCAGCCTTCTCACCAGCCTCACTAGCCTTCTCACCAGCCTCACTAGCCTTCTCACCAGCCTCACTAGCCTTCTCACCAGCCTCACTAGCCTTCTCACCAGCCTCACTAGCCTTCTCACCAGCCTCACTAGCCTTCTCACCAGCCTCACCAGCCATCTCACCAGCCTCACTAGCCTTCTCACCAGCCTCACTAGCCTTCTCACCAGCCTCACTAGCCTTCTCACCAGCCTCACTAGCCTTCTCACCAGCCTTACTCGTTTTCTCACCAGCTTCATGAGCCTTCTCACTAGCCTCACTAGCCTGTCTGTTTAGTGTCTGTCTGTCTGTCTGTCTGTCCACTGTGTCTGTCTGTCAATTGTGTCTATCTGTCGCTCTGTCAACTGTGTCTGACTGTCTGTCTGTCCACTGTGTCTGTCTGTCTACTGTGTCTGTCTGTCCGTGTTGTCTACTGTATCTATCTGTCTGTCTGTATACTGTGTCTGTCTGTCTGTCCATCTACTGTATTTATCTGTCAGTCTACTGTGTGTCTGTCTGTCTACTGTGTCTGTCTGTCTGTCTACTGTGTCTATCTATCTGTCTGTTTACTGTATCTATCTGTCTGTCCATCTGTCTACTGTTTCTGTCCGTCTCTATATAGCTTCTTGTGTGTTTCAGGTTCTACAGACTGTATCTGCTTTGCTACTGTTGGGGCCAACGACCCTGTGACATCTGCTCTCCACATCATAGTGGGTAAGACACACACACACACACACACACACACACACACACACACACACACACACACACACACACACACACACACACACACACACACACACACACACACACACACACACACACACACACACACACACACACACACACACACACACACACACACACACACACACACACACACTCTCTCTCTCTGGTCCTAATGGTGACAGTGTGTGTGTTGCTAGGAGACGCCCAGCCCCTGGACGTGTGTTCTGTTCATCACAACAAACGCTTCTTGCGCTACTCAGTCTCATTGCTAGGATATGGTTTCTACGGCGACGTGCTGTCAGACAGTGAGAGGAAGCGGTGGATGGGCCCTGCCCGCTACGACTTCTCAGGTAAGACTTACCTGGTATCTAATAAACTGGACCAGTGAGGTGTTAAACTGGACCAGTGGCATAATCAACTGGACCAGTGAGGTGTTAAACTGGACCAGTGAGATAATAAACTGGACCAGTGAGATAATAAACTGGACCAGTGATGTGTTACACAAGGACTAGTGAGATAATAAACTAGACCAGTGAGATAATAAACTGGACCAGTGAGGTGTTAAACTGGACCAGTGAGGTGTTAAACTGGACCAGTGAGATAATAAACTGGACCAGTGAGGTGTTAAACTGGACTAGTGGCATAATAAACTGGACCAGCGAGCTTATTTTTTTACGGAACAATACAACCACAGACAACGCAACAAAGCACTGGGACTTACCTGTGGAGATCCGGCGGGACAAAGGAGAGCGGGGGGAAGGGAGCCACCAAGCCCCGGGGGGCAACAACAAACAAGCCCGCAGGAGGTGGCCTGCTGGTTAGGACACACCGGAGGCGATGGAAACCAGCCCTATTGAGCATTCTCCTTGACAAGGTCCAGTCTCTCACAAACAAGTCCGAGGAACTGAACTGCCATATCGCCTCACAGCGGGACATCAGGGAGTGTTGCGCCATGATTTTAACGGAGACATGGCTGTCCTCCGTGATTCCTGACGAAGCAGTGCAACCACAGGGATTCTCTTTGTTTCGGACTGACAGAACAGCTGAGTCTACTGAGTCTAGCTATAACACCATCAAGCACGCTTATCGCACTGTCGCCTGGCCGGCTTTCGGCAAATCAGACTACGGCTTCGGGCTTCTACTTCCTGTTTACAAGCAGAAGTTGAAGTCCACGGCCACAGCTGTAAAGAACGTGCATCGCTGGACAGATTGCGCCTTACTACATCTGCAGGGGGGGCTAGAAATCATGGACTGGAGTGTATTCAAGACCACTGACCTTGACCACTGATGTGTATGCAGATCATGTCACAGCATACATTAACAGGAGGACTACGTTCTACAACTGTCTTGAGTCCAAAGGCCGTAGAACCTTCAGGAGGGTGAAGGCAGGGAAGGCCCAGACGGAGTCCCATCCCGGTCACCAGGACACTCTGTAGTCCCAGTGTGCTTCAAAGAGACAACCATTACCCCAAAAGGCCAAGGTAACAAGACTCAGTGATTATCGTCCAGTGGCTTTAACACCCATAGCTATGAAGTGCCTGGAGAAACTTTTAATGTTGCATATTAACTTTTCCATCGCTGAGTCCCTAGAACCAATTCAGTTTGCATGCAGACCAAACAGGTCTGTAGACAACGGCATTTCGGCCCTGGAGCACCTAGACAGGAGGGACACCTACGTCAGACAGCTGTTCATTGACTACAGCTCTATGTTCAACACCATTGTGTTGAACTGTAACTGGATTATGGACTTCCTGACGGGCAGGCCTCAAGTGGTGAAGATTGGGAACAACATCTCATAAAATCTGGTCCTCAACACCGGAGCACCCCAAGGCTGCTGCCTCAGGCTGTACTCGCTGTACACACATAACTGTACTGCCATGCACAGCAATAATCGGATAATCAAGTTAGCAGAAAACACTTTTTTGTTGAGGGTCAGTGGCTCTGAGGTGGTGCTGCCCATCCTCACCCTCGGACCGCCGCCAGGTGGTGAGGATGGGCAGCACCACCTCAGAGCCACTGACCCTCAACACGGGAGCCCCCCAGGGATGCGTGCTGAGCCCTCTCCTCTACTCCCTCTACACCCATGACTGCATGGCTATGCACAGCTCCAACGTCATCAAGTTTGCTGACGACACGACAGTGATGGGCCTGATCGCTGGTGACGACGAGACAGCCTACAGGGAGGAGGTTGGATCGCTGGAGCAGTGGTGCCAGGAGAACAGCCTCGCCCTCAACGTCAAGAAGACCAAGGAGCTGATCGTGGACTACAGGAAGCAGAGAGGAGAGCACAGCCCTATCTCCATCAACGGTGTTGCAGTAGAGAGGGTCAGCAGATTCATGTTCCTCAGCGTGCACATCTCCGAGGACCTCACATGGTCCACGCACACCACACATGTGGTTAAAAGGGCCCAACAGTGCCTGTGTTTCCTCAGGCGTCTGAGGAAATTCAGCATGGGCCCCCGCATCCTGAGAACATTCTATACCGGCACCATGGAGAGTGTTCTTACAGGGTGTATCACCGCCTGGTACGGGAACTGCACCGCACTCGAGCGCATAAAAGACAATGCCCACCCCAGCCACGAACTGTATTCACTTTTACCGTCAGGCAGGCGATACCGCAGTATCAAGTGCCGCACAAATAGACTAAGAGACAGCTTCCACAGTCAGGCCATCAGGCTGCTGAACAAGGGCGTATAGCATATAACAATGTATATTTTATTACATTGATTTATATATACATATAAGTATATATGTATATATATACTTATTTTTTATAACTGCTGTCTGTCGTCGGGTATTGCACATAAGATTTTCACTCACTGCTTTATGCTTGTGTAAACTGTGAAGTGACAATAAACTTGACTTGACTTGACTTGACTTGGACTTTCTTGACTCATTACAGTTACTGTACTGATTTGTATTCATGATGCTGCTGTACTACTGTTACTTTTAATGCTTTCAAATATATATTCAAAACATGTAAATATCATCCGTCACTATATTGTTCTTTTTATGTTCATTTTTATTGTATATAGTATTTTTTATAGTATTGTTTTTAAAATTCTTACTGCGGGAGGAAATGGGGAGTAAGCATTCCATTGTACTTGTTGCAAATGGCCATTAAGACATTGTATTGTATCTTGTATCTAATCAACTGGACCAGTGGGATAAAAAACTAGACCAGTAAGTTGTTAAACTGGACAAGTGAGATAATAAACTAGACCAGTGAGGTGTTAAACTGGACCAGTGAGATAATAAACTAGACCAGTGAGATAAAAAACTGGACCAGTGGCATTATAAACTGGATCAGTGGCATTAAAAACTGGACCAGTGGCATTAAAAACTGGATCAGTGGCATTATAAACTGGATCAGTGGCATTAAAAACTGGATCAGTGGCATTAAAAACTGGACCAGTGGCATTATAAACTGGATCAGTGGCATTAAAAACTGGACCAGTGGCATTATAAACTGGACCAGTGATATATTAAACTGAACCAGTGGGATGTTCAACTGGACCAGTGAGGTATTACACTGGACCAGTGAGGTATTACACTGGACCAGTGATGTGATACACTGGACCAGTGATGTGATACACTGGACCAGTGAGATAATAAATTGGACCAGTGAGACTGGTTATGTTTTTTTGTACTGGTATATTGGTACTGGTTATGTTATATTGGTGATGGTTATGTTATATTGGAACTGGTGAAGGTTATGTTATATTGGTACCGATGATGGTTATGTTATATTGGTACAGGTTATGTTGTATGTATGTTTTATATACAGTCGCAAGAAAATAAAAAAACAGTGGACTTCACGAAGTGTCCGCAGGGTTTAAAACAAGACAAACAACAGGAAGTAAACTTACAAGAAAGATGGTACAGTTTATAAGGGATATGCCAGTTTAAACAGATGGGTTTTTAGTTGGGTTTTGTAAGTTGTTATAGAATCAGACTGTCGGATGCAGGGAGACTGTCGGATGCAGGGAGTTCCAGAGTCTGGGAGCCAAGCAACTGAAAGCTTCGAGCACCCATGGTGCTGAGGCGTGAGCTGGGGATGGTGAGAAGTCCAACGGAGGAAGAGCGGAGGGTGCGGGAGGGGGTGTTCTCCTGGAGGAGGTCAGTGATGGAGATGGGGGTCAAGTCAAGTCAAGTCAAGTTTATTGTCACTTCACAGTTTACAGTTTAGTATAAAGCAGTGATGTGAAATTCTTGTGTGCAATACCCGACGACAGACAGCAGTTATAAAATAAGATAAAATAAAAATAGATAAAAAATAGAATAAAAAATAGAATAAAGAATATAAAATAAAAATAAAAAATGCAATTTATAAAATGCAAAAATCAGCACAGAAAAGAGCAATATATATATATAAATCAATGTAATAAAATATACATTGTTATATGTTATACGCCCTTGTTCAGCAGCCTGATGGCCTGACTGTGGAAGCTATCTCTAAGCCTATTTGTACGACACTTGATACTGCGGTATCGCCTGCCTGACGGTAATAGTGAGTAAAGTTCGTGGCTGGGGTGGGCAATGTCTTTTATAGGGTTAGATTGTGGAGAGCTTTGTAGGTGAGTAAAAGGTTTTTATAGTCAATCCGGTAGCGCACAGGAAGCCAGTGTAGTTGAATGAGAACGGGGGTGATGTGGTCAGATGAGTTAGTGTGGGTGATGATCCGGGCAGAAGAGTTGTGATTTATTTGCAGTCTGTTGAGGAGTTTGATGGGAAGGCCAGTCAGAAGTGCATTGCAGTAATCAATCCGGGACGTGACAAATGAGTGGACCAGGATTTCAGTGCTGGATTGGGACAGAGATGAGCGGACTCTGGAAATGTTCCGAAGATGGAAGAAGGCAGTGCGAGTGATGTTTTTAATGTGTGGTACAAATGAGAGGGAGCTGTTCAGACACCGAGGCTTTTTACTTGGGAAGAGAATGGTATGGGGAAGCTGTCGATGATGATGTTTGGAGCTGGGTTGTTTTGTGACTTGGTGAGGGTGGATTTGGAGGCGATGAGCAGGGCCTCAGTTTTGCTAGCGTTGAGCTTGAGGAAATTCCTGCTCATCCAGCTCCTGATGTCCTCAAGGCAGGTGGTGAGGGAGGTGGGGGCAGGGCAGTGGTGGGTTTGAAGGAAATGTAGACCTGTGTGTCGTCGGCGTAGCAGTAAAAGTGAACCCCATGGTGACGGAGGATTTTGCCCAGTGGGAGGAGATATGTGATGAATAGGAGTGGACCCAGTACTGACCCCTGGGGGACACCCAGTGAAACAGATCATCCTGACTTTTGGTTCCCGAGTTGTACAAACTGTTGTCTGTCAGTGAGATATGATGTAAACCAGGAGAGTGCAACACCAGTGATCCCAATGCCAGCCAGGCGGTCCAGGAGTAGTGGGTGGGAAATGGTGTCGAATGCAGCGCTGAGGTCGAGGAGGATGAGGATGGTGAGAAGTCCAGATTCAGCTGCAAGGAGGAGGTCGTTAGTGATTTCAACCAGGGCCGTTTCAGTGCTGTGTTTTTGGCGGAAACCGGATTGAAAGGGTTCATGGAGGTTGTTTATTTACAGATGGGACTGAAGCTGTGCGGCAACCACCCTCACAAGGGTCTTGGAGATGAAGGGTAGGTTGGAGATGGGCCTGTAGTGGTTCAGATCGGCTGGGTCAGTACCGGGTTTTTTGAGGATGGGAGTGATTGCAGCCAGTTTGAGGGTGGGGGGTACAATTCCAGAGGTGAGGGAGGAGTTAATTATGTCAGTGACCATGGGTGATATGGCTGGTAGACAAGCCTTGATCAGGGTGGTGGGAAGAGGATCAAGCAGGTGGTGGACCGTTCTGACCTTCATCTCAGTCACAACAATAGACAAACAGTCTGCTTAAACTAATACCACCCAAACAATTATATGTTTTCATGTTTTTATTGAACACCATGTAAACATTCACAGTGCAGGGTGGGAAAAGTATGTGAACCCTTGGATTTAATAACTGGTTAACCCTCCTTTGGCAGCAGTAACCTCAACCAAACGTTTCCTGTAGTTGCAGATCAGACCAAACGGTCAGGAGGAATTTTGGACCAGTCCTCTTTACAAAACTGATTCAGTTCAGCAATATTCTTGGGATGTCTGGTGTGAATCGCTCTCTTGAGGTCATGCCATAGCATCTCAATCAGGTTGAGGTCAGGACTCTGACTGGGCCACTCCAGAAGGCATATTTTCTTCTGTTGAAGCCATGCTGTTGTTGATTTACTTCTGTGCTTTGGGTCGTTGTCCTGTTGCATCACCCATCTTCTGTTGAGTGTCAATTGGTGGACAGATAGCCTTAAGTTGTCCTGCAAAATGTCTTGGTAAACTTGGAAATTCATTTTTCTGTCGATGATAGCAATCTGTCTGGGTGCCTGAGGCAGCAAAGCAGCCCCAAACCATGATGCCCCCTCCACCATGCTTCACAGTTGGGATGAGGTTTTGATGTTGGTGTGCTGTGCCTTTTTTTCTCCACACATAGTGTTGTGTGTTCCTTCCAAACAACTCAACTTTGGTTTCATCTGTCCACTGTCACGGTTACGGTGGTTGACAGGGGGCGTGGCCAAGCCAGTGCGCTGGCTGCGCACACACACACATCTGTCAACTATTACCGTGGCTGATTGTCAATTACCTCACCTGGGTCTATTTATACCGCGGCGTCATTTGGAGACGTTGCTCGTTCGTACTTCGTGTAACCTCAGATGTATGCTACTAGTCCCCGGTTAACCTCTTCCCTGTCCCTGATCTTCCGCCTCCCTACTACCCGTTCGGTACTACGCACCTCGACCTCCCGGTATCCAGACTCCTCGCCTGTCCCTGATCTTCCACCTGTCTACTACCTGTCGGTACTACGAACCTCGACCTCCCGGTATTTCGACCCCTTGCCTGTCGTTGACCATTCCATGTGCGTGTTGTGCGAAATAAATCAACTGTTCTCCCCTCTCTGGTCTGTTGTCTGCATTCGGGGTCCAACCCACACTCCCCATTGTGACATCCACAGAATTTTTTGCCAGTAGTTCTGTGGAACATCCAGGTGCTCTTTTGCAAACTTCGAACGTGCAGCAATGTTTTTTTTGGACAGCAGTGGCTTCCTCCGTGGTGTCTCCATGAACTCTTGTTCAGTGTTTTACGTATTGTAGATTTGTCAACAGAGATGTTAGCATGTGCCCAAGTCTTTAGCTGACACTCTAGGATTCTTCTTCAACTCATTGAGAATTCTGCGATGTGCTCTTGCAGTCATCTTTACAGGACGGTCACTCCTAGGGAGAGTTTACATGGTTACATGTTGTGTTCAATAAAAACATGAAAACATATAATTGTTTGCGTGGTATTAGTTTAAGCAGACTGTGTTTGTCTATTGTTGTGACTTAGATGAAGATCAGAACACATTTTATGACCAATTTATGCAGAAATCCAGGTAATTCCAAAGGGTTCACATACTTTTTCTTGCAACTGTATGTTATATATGTCATATATATAATATATTGATATATATTATTTGGTAGGTCTGAAGGTGTTCCTCGGTCATCGGTTCTATGAAGGAACCGTTTCCTTCCTGCCGGCCAGCGACTCCCTGGGGAGCCCGAGGGACAGGACACTGTGTCGGACTGGGTGAGAAAAACTACAGCACGTAGAACTACAACATATAGAATTATAGCACATCGAGCTACAGCACATAGAACTACAGCACATAGAACTATAGCACATAGCACTACAACACAGAGCTACAAAACATAGAACTATAGCACATAGAATTACAACACAGAACTACAGCACATAGAACTACAACACATAGAACTACAGAAGATAGATCTACAGCACATAGAACTACACAAAGCTAGTTATATTGTAGGAGAACTACAGCATATTCTAAATATCGGACATGTATATTAATATAGAACTACAGCACATAGAGCTACACATCATGTCGTAGTAGAACTACAGTGTAGTGTTCATATCAGACAAGTAGATTCAAGCCATCGAGAAAACACACACCTCATTTAGACCAACCAAACATAAAGCTGCTTTTGGTGTGTAACAAGTACAATAGAATGATTTCACTACCACAGTATGAATCTCAACAACTATACTATACTTCACTAGCATAAACTACACTTTACTAAATTATACTATATTACACTATACGATACTAAACTATAATATACTAAACTATACTACACTACAATAAACTACACTATACTTAACTATACTACACTACAATAAACTACACTACACTAGAATCAACTACACTAAACTATATTATACTAAACTAAACTATACTACACTAGAATATACTACACTATACTAAACTATATTATATTATACTAAACTATACTATACAGGAATATACAACAATATACTCAACTATATTATAGTACAACATACTAAATTGTACTATACTAGAATATATTATACAAAACTATACTACACTATACTAAACTACTATACTACACTATAAACAACACTATATCCTACCTACTATTTACTATAAACAGCACTATATACTACCTACTATATACTATAAACACTATTTACTACCTACTATTTACTATAAACAACACTATATCCTACCTACTATATACTACAAACAACACTATTTACTACCTACTATTTACTATAAACAACACTATATCCTACCTACTATATACTATAAACAACACTATATACTACCTACTATATACTATAAACAACACTATATCCTACCTACTATATACTATAAACAACACTATATCCTACCTACTATATACTATAAACAACACTATATACTACCTACTATAAACTATAAACAACACTATATCCTACCTACTATATACTATAAACAACACTATATACTACCTACTATATACTATAAACAACACTATATCCTACCTACTATATACTATAAACAACACTATATCCTACCTACTATATACTATAAACAACACTATATACTACCTACTATAAACTATAAACAACACTATATCCTACCTACTATATACTATAAACAACACTATATACTACCTACTATATACTATAAACAACACTATATACTACCTACTATTTACTATAAACAACACTATATCCTACCTACTATATACTATAAACAACACTATATACTACCTACTATATACTATAAACAACACTATATACTACCTACTATATACTATAAACAACACTATATACTACCTACTATTTACTACGTGTGTGTGTGTGTGTGTGTGTGTGTGTGTTAGCTGTGTGGTTTGTCAGTACAACAGACCGCTGGAGGGGAAGGAGGAGAAAAACAAGATGGAGGAGAGCAATGATGGTACTAACTCGCTACCTCATCACCTCATTACCCCACTTATTACCTCAGTCACTACCTCATTACCTCACTCACTACCTCACTTTCTACCTCACTCACTACCTCACTCATTACCTCACTCACTACCTCACTTTCTACCTCACTCACTACCTCACTCATTACCTCACTCACTACCTCACTATCTACCTCACTCACTACCTCACTCACTACCTCACTTTCTACCTCACTTTCTACCTCACTCATTACCTCACTCACTACCTCACTCACTACCTCACTCACTACCTCACTCACTACCTCACTCACTACCTCACTCACTACCTCACTCATTACCTCACTCACTACCTCACTATCTACCTCACTCACTACCTCACTCACTACCTCACTCACTACCTCACTCATTACCTCACTCACTACCTCACTATTTACCTCACTCACTACCTCACTCACTACCTCACTCACTACCTCACTCATTACCTCACTCACTACCTCACTATCTACCTCACTCACTACCTCACTCATTACCTCACTCACTACCTCACTATCTACCTCACTCACTACCTCACTCACTACCTCACTCATTACCTCACTCACTACCTCACTATCTACCTCACTCACTACCTCACTCACTACCTCACTCACTACCTCACTCACTACCTCACTCACTACCTCACTTTCTACCTCACTCATTACCTCACTATCTACCTATATATATATCTATATATATAACCCAAACACACACACATGTCTATATATATGCACACACATATATATATATATATAACCCTAACACACTATATATAACCCTAACACACACACATGTATATATATATATGTACACACACACACATGTATATATATATATATATAAACTCTATATATATAACCCTAACACACACACATGTATATATATATGTACACACATATATATATATATATATATAACCCTATATATATAACCCTAACACACTATATATATAACCCTAACACACACACATGTATATATATATATGTACACACACACGCATATATATATATATGTACACACACACACATATATATATATATGTACACACACACATGTATATATATATATATGTTCTCAGTGTTGCTGAGTGTCAGAGCAACTGGACCTATGACCTCTGACCTGGTGTGTTCCAGCCACATGGCGGTCGGTGCGAGGGAGGTTCCTGGCCATCAACGCGGTCAGTATGAGCTGTGCTTGTCCTCGTAGTCCTCAGGGTCTTTCACCTGCTGCTCACCTGGCAGACGGAACCACAGACCTTATCCTCGTACGCAAGTGTTCCCGCCGGGCCTTCCTCAGACACCTGCTGAGACACACCAGCAAGGAGGACCAGGTAACTACCTACCACGACTACCTCACGACTACCCCACGACTACCTCACGACTACCCCACGACTACCCCACGACTACCTCACGACTACCCCACGACTACCTCCATTTTCACCTCCTCCTCTTCTTCCTCCCTCACCTCCTCCTTCTCATCTTCTCTCTTCCTCCTCCTCACCTCCTTCTCCTCAGTTTGATCTGAGCTTCGTGGAGGTGCACCGTGTGCGGAGCTTCCGCTTCACTCCTCTATTCTGCCAGAGCGACTCAGAACCGGACCTCCAGGAGGTCCTGCTGGAGAAGGAGGTGCAGGAGAAGGAGGTGCAGGAGAAGGAGGTGGCAGGAAGCCAGGCCAAGAGGATCCTGGGTCAGATCTGCAGGAAGCACCCGGCCTGCTGCCGGACAACCTCCTGCTCCTCCTGCTGGAACTGTGACGGAGAAATCCTCCCTCATGCCGCCATACAAGTCAGGTACAGTACTCGTCCTCCTCCTCCATCTTCTAGCTCTTCTCTTCCTCTACCTCCTAGCTCTACTTCTCCTCCACCTCCTAGCTCCACTCCTCCTCCACCTCCTAGCTCTACTCCTCCTTCACCTCCAAGCTCCACTCCTCCTCCACCTCCTAGCTCTACTCCTCCTCCTCCACCTCCTAGCTCCACTCCTCCTCCTCCACCTCCTAGCTCCACTCCTCCTCCTTCACCTCCTAGCTCTACTCCTCCTCCTCCACCTCCTAGCTCTACTCCTCCTCCACCTCCTAGCTCCACTCCTCCTTCACCTCCTAGCTCTACTCCTCCACCTCCACCTCCAAGCTCCACTCCTCCTTCACCTCCTAGCTCCACTCCTCCTTCACCTCCTAGCTCTACTCCTCCTCCTCCACCTCCTAGCTCTACTCCTCCTCCTCCACCTCCTAGCTCTACTCCTCCTCCTCAACCTCCTAGCTCCACTCCTCCTCCACCTCACCTCCCCCTCCACCTCCACCTCCTAGCTCTACTCCTCCTCCACCTCCAAGCTCTACTCCTCCTTCACCTCCTAGCTCCACTCCTCCTCCACCTCACCTCCCCCTCCACCTCCACCTCCTAGCTCCACTCCTCCTCCACCTCCACCTCCACTTCCCCCCCACTTCCACCTCCTAGCTCCACTCCTCCTCCACCTCCTAGCTCTACTCCTCCTTCACCTCCAAGCTCTACTCCTCCTCCACCACCTAGCTCCACTCCTCCTCCTCCTCCACCTCCACTCCTCTTCCTTCTCCACCTCCACTCCTCTTCCTTCTCCACCTCCACTCCTCTTCCTTCTCCACCTCCACTCCTCTTCCTCCTCCTCCTCCACCTCCACTCCTCTTCCTTCTCCTCCTCCTAGCTCTACTAGGAGGAGAAGTACTTTGTCTACCACTAGTACTAGTATAAATCAGGACTGTTTGCAGGGTTAGTATAGTACTAGTAGTACTACTGGCACTAGTAGTAGTAGTGTATTAATCTGTACTTTGTCTTTGCTGGGTAAGTATAGTACTAGTACTAGTCCTAGTATCAATCAGTACTTGTTCTCTGCAGGGTTAGTATAGTACTAGTAATAGTACTAGTTGTAGTACTAGTATTAATCATTACTTTGTCTCTGCAGGGTTTGTATAGTACTAGTAGTACTAGTAGTAGTACTAGCATTAATCGGTACTTGTACTCTGCAGGGTGCATCGGCAGCTCATCCGGCTGTTTGCTCGCGGGATCGAAGAGAAGGTGCTTGATGACATCACCACTTCCTGTGCAATATAGGCCCCTCCCCTTCCTGTGTAGGCCCCTCCCCTTTCCTGTATTCAGTCCTTCATCAGAACCAGAGGTCAACTGTGGACCAGGTGAGGCGAGGCAGGACCTCACTCCGTGGATGGAGACGGTTGGCATGGCGACCACATGATGTAGCCGTGTGTGATGTTAACTTATTGAAGTATCCATCACACACACACCTCCACCCATACACACCTCCACCCATATACACCTCCACCCACACACACCTCTACCCACACACCTCCACCCACACACCTCCACCCACACACATCTCTATCCACACACACCTCCACCCACACACCTCCACCCACACTCCTTCACACACACTCCTTCACACACATCTCCACTCACACACCTCCACCCTCACACCTCCACCCACACTCCTTCACACACACTCCTTCACACACACCTCCACCCACACACTCCTCCACTCACACACCTCCACCCTCACACCTCCACCCACACTCCTTCACACACACCTCCACACACACCTTCACCCCCACATACAACCTAATATAGTATGATAATGTGGTATAATATGGAATATGGTTTACTATACCAAGTTTCAGACATTTGCGTCCACAAGGAGGGCTGATCATTTAACTCTGACCGTGAGTTATAGCACCCCCTACTGGCCAAATGGAACACAACTACTTCTAGGCGTAAACACTGAGATGCGGGCATTTATGTTTGGATGTGCGCCTCCCTGTGGTCAAAGTGGCACCTAGCACTTAGCCCAACACTTACTAAAGTTGAGCCTGTGGTCTATACACAAACCTGTTAAAGAGTTTATAAGTTATTGACAAATTTGTCTTAATATTTGTAGCGGTTGCTGGAATGGCTGTTGCTGGGTGAGGGGTGAATACCTCTTGAAAATCAGAATAATGATTGTAATTATATCTGTTGCTGTTGTGTTATAATCCAGCACTGAATTATATTTATACAAATTCAACCATGAAATATATTTTTATAAATCAATATCTGTTCCATCTTTCACTTAAATGTGATCAAATGCTTCTTGTTATAAGTCCATGATGTAGTACTTCTGATACATAGTGTAGTAATTATACTACATCATGCCATGTAGTAGTATAACTATATCATGTATTTATATGACTACATGATGTATTAATACTACTACATCATGTAGTAGTATTAATACATGATGTAATATTTCTACATGATACAATGCTTGTTGTATACGGGCGAGTCTCTGTAACCATGACAGCGCGTTCTACGTTCTCTCAGTAGAACTCTCCACTCTTGTGTTTACCCATCTCCGTTGGATGTTGGTTCATGGAGCTAACTGTCTCCTTTGGATGTTGGTTCATGGGGCTAGCCATGGGGCTAATCAGCTGTTAATCAAGACAATCCCCCGGGCGAAATGTACCAGGACATGTAGCGACAAGTCTCTCACCTTACAATAGCATGGAGCTTACGCTACTATTAGCTGCTACAGAGAGCTTATGCTGCTACAGAGAGCTGGCACTGCTGCTGCAGAGAGCTAACGCTGCTGCTGCAGAGAGCTAACGCTGCTGCTGCAGAGAGCTAACACTGCTGCTGCAGAGAGCTAACGCTGCTGCTGCAGAGAGCTAACGCTGCTGCTGCAGAGAGCTAACGCTGCTGCTGCAGAGAGCTAATGCTGCTGCTGCAGAGAGCTAACGCTGCTGCTGCAGAGAGCTAACGCTGCTGCTGCAGAGAGCTAATGCTGCTGCTGCAGAGAGCTAATGCTGCTCCAGAGAGCTAACGCTGCTGCGGCAGAGAGCTAACGCTGCTGCTGCAGAGAGCTAATGCTGCTGCTGCAGAGAGCTAATGCTGCTGCAGAGAGCTAACGCTGCTGCTGCAGAGAGCTAACGCTGCTGCTGCAGAGAGCTAATGCTGCTGCTGCAGAGAGCTAATGCTGCTCCAGAGAGCTAACGCTGCTGCTACAGAGAGCTAACGCTGCGGCTGCAGAAAGCTAACGCTGCTGCTGCAGAGAGCTAACGCTGCTGCTGCAGAGAGCCAACGTTGCTGCTGCAGAGAGCTAACTGCTGCAGAGAGCTAACGTTGCTGCTGCAGAGAGCTAACTGCTGCAGAGAGCTAATGCTACTGCTGCAGAGAGCTAATGCTGCTGCAGAGAGCTAACATTGCTGCTGCAGAGAGCTAATGCTGCCGCCACAGAGAGCTAACGCGGCCACAGAGAGCTAACGCTGCTGCTGCAGAGAGCTAAAGCAGCTGCAAAGACCTATCGCTGCTGCTGCAGAGAGCTAACACTGCTGCAGTGAGCTAATGCTGCTGCTGCAGAGAGCTAATGCTGCTGCAGAGAGTTAATTGCTGCAGAGAGCTAACGTTGCTGCTGCAGAGAGCTAACTGCTGCAGAGAGCTAATGCTACTGCTGCAGAGAGCTAATGCTGCTGCAGAGAGCTAACGTTGCTGCTGCAAAGAGCTAATGCTGCTGCCGCAGAGAGCTAACGCTGCTGCTGCAGAGAGCTAAAGCGGCTGCAAAGACCTAAGCTGCAAAGACCAAAGACCTAACGTGGCCGCAGAGAGCTAATGCTGCTGCTGCAGGGAGCTAACGCTGCTGCTGCAGGGAGCTAACACTGCTGCTGCAGGGAGCTAACGCTGCTGCTGCAGGGAGCTAACACTGCTGCTGCAGAGAGCTAACGCTGCTGCTGCAGGGAGCTAACGCTGCTGCTGCAGGGAGCTAACACTGCTGCTGCAGAGAGCTAACGCTGCTGCTGCAGGGAGCTAACACTGCTGCTGCAGGGAGCTAACGATTCTGCTGCAGGGAGCTAACACTGCTGCTGCAGAGAGCTAAAGCGGCTGCAAAGACCTAAGCTGCAAAGAACAAAGACGTAACACGGCCGCAGAGTGCTAGCGCTGCTGCTGCTGCAGGGAGCTAGCGCTGCTGCTGCAGGGAGCTAACGCTGCTGCTGCAGGGTGCTAACGCTGCTGCTGCAGAGAGCTAACGCTGCTGCTGCAGAGAGCTAACGCTGCTGCTGCAGAGAGCTAATGCTGCTGCTACACGAATAGGCATCCCTTTGGTTGCTTTACAAAGCCATGTTGTTGACATAATCTATAATCTATAACTTCTACTGTAGCCAACTGGTTATTAGAAATATGATATATTATGATTATAGTTTCTACGTACCAGGAAAATGTACCTTTTTAATCGTCTAATCACAGTTAATGTATTTTTGTATAATATAATTATAATAAAAAATATATAATAATAATAATATGTTTATTTAATAAAACATTAGATGTTCTGAAGCCATCAAATCACCTTTAAGACAAAAACTACAGCAGCTAGACTAGTACTGGTCTTTAACTGGATAAACTAGTACTGGTCTAGAACACTAGACCAGTACTCGTTAATCCCTTTGTTAAGTCCCTTAACTGGTCTAGAACACTAGACCAGTACTCGTTAATCCCTTTGTTAAGTCTTTGAAGACAAACCTGTCAAATGTATCTGTCAAATGTATCTGTCAAATGAAGAGAATGTGCTACAATAAAGTTTTTTAAAGTTCAATAACCACAACAACAACACAACTACTTGATGTGCTTCTGTTAATAAAGGGACAATTAAATAAAACTATTTCAACTTGTCTGCTTATTGCTGTAATAATAACTAATAGTTATAGTTGTAATACATCATAACTAGTAGTACTAGTAGTAGGACTAGTAGAGAGAGAGAGAGAGAGATTATGTAAATTACACTAACGCCTCTAGGCTCCTGTTTTCCTAGTTATACAATCAAACGTATTAACTTAATTTACTTCAGCCAATAGAATATATATATATACTATATAATAATAGAATAAAGGTGATCAATAGAACAAAGGTGATCAATAGAATAAAGGTGATCAATAGAACAAAGATGATCAATAGAACAAAGGTGATCGATAGTGATGTTTCTCATGACGTCACGTGTGTTTGTTGTGTGTTGTGGTTGGCAAAAAGTGACGCAGAACCTGAAATTAACATGGGAATGACTGCGATATTAAGGAAAGTAACCATTGTTTTAGGCTTAATGCCGGCTAGGTGTTGTGTTATTGGTTACACTAATCGGTTCAAATGAGTTCTAGTAAACGTTTCCTGAGGATTCCAGAACCAGAACCAAAGCGAGAGGCCTGGATCAATTAAATTCGTAGAAGAAACTGGGAGTCTTTGGGTCAGTCAAAGGGACTCTGTGGTATACACTCAAGATACATGAAAACCGCGCATGCGTGAACATGATATCATTGTTGGTGAACGGGTCCCATTTCGCGCACAGTTAAAGTGTGCCATTCCGGACACCGTAATAAAGATGGCGGCCGCGCTGCTTGTTAGCCGTTGTGTCCTTCCCAGGGTCTCCAGTAAGTTTGGATATTTTGTTTTTATTACATTTCGTAAATAGCATATTTAATGTTTTAATGACCAAACAATAAACGTTCGTGTTTGACCGAATGTGAAGCCAGGCTGCTTTAGAGCCTCTTTCTGCTCTTATGTGACCTTGTTAGCAGGCCTAGCTAATGCTACTTATACTACTAATAATAATAATACCATAACTAAAGCATTAATCAATATATTATTGTTTTATCTTAACTGAAGCATGAATCAGTTGTATAATATGACGGTATTTTATCGTAACTAAAGCATTAATCAATGTTATTTTCTAATGTATTGTCATTTTACAGCACAAGTACAGTACAGAGAACATAATTTGGCATCTATCCAGAGTGTAAATGAGTAATATAATTGACAGTTTACAGTTGTTAAAACACAGTCTACTAGGTATTAAGTGGGATATGAGCTTAATTTTAATATTTATATATACATACAGGTAAGTGAGTATTTAACAGGTAGTGATCAGGGGTATGCAGTTATTGAAAGCAGGATAAATATATATAAATGTATATACAAGTGAGCATATATAAATGTATGGCATATATAAATGTATATACAGGAGCAGGGATATGCAGTTCTATCAACAGTGAGATTAAAATATATATGGCAGGTACAGTAAAAATGTACACATTAACAGGTATATTATCAATAAATATGTAAACTATAGAGAGGTAGGTAGTTATTTTTAGTTCGTATTTTAATTATAATTTTTTTACAGTCAAAGACATTGGTGGTGATTTATTATGTGTTGAGCAGAGGTGTGGGGCAGGGGCGGGGGGGCGGCAGGCGTGTAGCAGTGGGGGGGGGCTCTCTTCGTGGTGCTCACGAAGTTCAGGAAGATGACAGCTGACTGCTTTCGATGGCACACCGGTAAAAGTTCACCAGGTGCGGTCCAAACTAAACCAGGTGCGGTCCAAACTAAACCAGGTGTGGTCCAAACTAAACTAGAGGTAGTCCAAACTAAACCAGAGGTGGTCCAAACTAAACCAGGTGTGGTCCAAACTAAACCAGGTGTGTGTGATTGATAACGTGTGTGTGCAGGTGTGATGATAGTGTTTTTGTGATATTGATAACATGTGGTGTGCAGGTGTGTACTGCGTTTCTGGGCTCCAGCATCACAGGAAGCTGCATGCGGCGGTGGTTCCTCGGGGGAAGGGAGGCCGCTCCTCCTCCAGTGGCATCTCTGCCACCGTCTTTGGAGCCACCGGCTTCCTGGGCCGGTATGTCGTCAACCGCCTGGGTGAGCTTACACTGGAGACACCTGGGGGGACAGCCAATCAGGACACTCTGACCACCTGGGGGTCCTCTAATAGAGGAGGACCTTTAGAACTGTAATGGTGTTCAGGTCTATAACGTCCACAAGGTTCTGTTCTTAAAGTTTTTGTGTATCTTAATGTTCTAAAGGTTAACGTGTGTGTCAATGTTCTAAAGGTAAACGTGTGTCTTAATGTTCTAAAGGTAAACGTGTCTTAATGTTCTAATGGTTCACGTGTCTTAATGTTCTAAAGGTAAACGTGTGTGTCTTAATGTCAACGTGTGTGTGTGTGTGTGTCTAAAGGTTAACGTGTGTGTGTCTAAAGGTTAACGTGTGTGTGTCTAAAGGTTAACTTGCGTGTGTCTTAATGTTCTAAAGGTTAACTTGCGTGTGTGTCTTAATGTTCTAAGGGTTAATTTGCGTGTGTCTTAATGTTCTAAAGGTTAACTTGCGTGTGTCTTAATGTTCTAAAGGTTAACTTGCGTGTGTGTCTTAATGTTCTAAAGGTTAACTTGCGTGTGTGTCTTAATGTTCTAAAGGTTAACTTGCGTGTGTGTCTTAATGTTCTAAAGGTTAACTTGCCTGTGTGTCTTAATTTTCTAAAGGTTAACGTGTGTGTCTTAATGTTCTCAAGGTAAACGTGTGTGTGTCTTAATGTTCTAAAGGTTAACGTGTGTGTGTGTGTCAATGTTCTAAAGGCTAACGTGTCTCATAATGTTCTAAATGTTAACTTGTGTTTCAGGCCGTTTGGGATCTCAGATTGTGGTTCCTCATCGGTGTGACCAGTATGATGTCATGTACCTTCGTCCAATGGGGGACCTTGGTCAGATCATTTTCATGGTACAAACTGTCATATTAAAACTATACTAATGTAGTAATAATCGGTCCAAAAATATTCAAAAACACCTTTTTAGTATTAAGATACAAGATTTTTATTGGCCATTTGTAACGAGTACATAGGAATGCTTACTCCCATTCCCTCCCGCAGTATACATAATATAAATAATATATACAATTAAATAAACAAAAAAAAGTTTCTCCCGTTACATCATGGCTATGGGTGTTAAAGCCACTGGACGATAATCAAGGCTTGTTACCTTGGTCTTTTTGGGTAGCACAATCGTCTCTTTGAAGCCCACTGGGATGACCGACTGTTGCAGTGATGCGTTGTAGATTTCTGTGAACACAGGACCCAGCTGGTCGGCACATGTCTGTGCCGGCTGCCTTTCCTGCCTTCACCCTCCTGATACATTATAGATAGAGAAGTCTTGTTTTGCTAGATTCTTCATAAGGCATATTAGACTTACTATTCTTTGCCGTGGAAAAGGTTCTCATACCTGTGGACTACAACTTACCGCTAAAGTTTTTGTCCTTGATCTCCAGGATGGAAAGATAATGTCCGTATTTCCAGGACAGCGCGCCCGCAGTGTCTGCACCGGCAGCGGCAATCGTGTGCACTGAGTCTTATGCTGAATGATTCATTCACGTCATTCATTGCGCCGCTGTTAAAGGTCCAATAGGTTGGGTGACGACGTTGGATCATAAACCAGAAAGTAACGAGTAACAAGGCCATTTCAAATTCAGTAATTGTAACGGTTATTCAATTTGAAAAAGTAACTGGTTACTCCGGTCATTACTGCCAAAAGTAACACTTTACCTACACTTTTAGCTTCTCACCCTATCTCTAAGGGAGATGCCGGCCACCCTGATTAGGAAACTAATTTTGGCCGCTTGCATTTGTGATTTTGTCCTTGGTCATTAACCTATTGTTCATGACCGTAGGAATGAAGAGTGACCGGTAGATGATAAGCTTTGCCTTCTGGCTCAGCTCTCTTTCGGTCACAACGGTGCGGTAAAGGGCACCCAATACCACTCCCGCTGCACCTATTTTCCGGGTTTATCTCACACTCCATCTTCCCCTCACTCAAGAACAAGACCCAGAGATACTTGAACTCCTTCACTTGGGGTTAGGACTCACTCCCTACTTGGAGTAGACAATCCATCGGTTTCCTGCTAAGAACCATGGCCTCAGATTTAGAGGTGCTGATCCTCATCCCAGCCACTTCACACTCCGCTGCAAACCGATCCAGTGCGCTGAAGGTCACATACTGATGACGCAAACAGGACCACATCATCTGCAAACAGCAGCGATGCAATCCTGAGCCCACCATACTGAAACCCTTCCCCTCCATGACTACGCCTTGAAATCCTGTCTATGAAGATCACAAACAGGATGGGTGACAAAGCACAGCACCTGATTTACTACCGAAAATCCGGACACAGCTCTTGCTTTGGCCCACCGATTGATCCCCGCATCCCCCTCCTTAGGCACCGGACAGTTTGCCAGAATCGCTTTGGTGCTGACTGAAAGTCCTTCTCCATTGCTTCTCAAATTCCTCCCACACTTGCTGCTTTGCCTCCGCTACGGCTGAGGCTGCAGTCCTCTTGGCCTGTTGGCTAACATAGCCCGGAAGCTTCTTCAGTCAGACTGCTTCCCTTACCACATGTGTCCACCACGAAGTCCAAGGGTTGCCGCCCCTTGAGGGACTAATGACCTTGAGGCCACAGCTCTCAATCGCAGCTTCAGCAATAGAAGCTTCGAACACTGACCACTCTAGTTCAATGTCCCCAGCCTCCACAGAGATGCCAGAGAAATTCTGCTGGAGGTGGGAGTTGAAGGTCTCCCGGACAGGGGCGTCCACCAGACAATCCCAGTTCACCCACACTACACGTTTGGGCTTACCAGGTCTGTCCAGAGGCTTCCCTCGCCATCTGACCCAACTCGCCACCAGATGTTGACAGCTCTGCCCCGCTCTTCACCCGAGTGTCCAAAACATGCGGCCTCAGGTCAGATGACACAATAACAAAATTGATCATTGACACGATAACAAAATCGATCATTAATCTTCGGCCTAAGGTACTTTGGTACCATGTACACTTATGAGCATCCTTATGTTTGGACATGGCGGTTGTTATGGCCAATCCATGACTAGCACAGAAATCCAATAACAAAACCCCACTTTCCCAGAAGGACTATAGTCCCCTATAGGAGACCAATGCAGGACTCCATCCAGGTTGTCCAAGATGGCTGAATACTCTAAACTGTTGTTTTGCGCAAAGGCACAGACAGTTCACCCCCCCCCCCCCCCCCCCCATAAGGAGTAGGGAGGCGACCCTCTCGTCCACCAGGGTTAACTCCAACATAGCGGCACTCAGCCGTGGACTTGTGAGTATCCCCACACCCACCCGGCGCCTCACACCTTGAGCAACTCCAGAGAAGGACAGAGTCCAACCCCTATCCAGGAGTTTAGTTCCAGAGACAATACTGAGAGGTGACATTCCACATCCCCAAAGCCAGTCTCTAGGCCCCCTGCCTTCACTGCCACCTCACTGGCAGTGTACCGGACCCCAGCAGTTCTTCCCGTAGATGGTGGGTCTGGGGAAGGAGTGTCCACATGACTTCTCAGGCTATGCCCCAACCCGGCCATCAAGTGCTCGCTGGCGGGCCCTCCATCCGGGCCTGGCTCTGGAAAGGGGCCCCAGGCTTCCTCTGGGCAGGGTAATTTCACTTCTTCTTGGTTACAACTACTTTGGTTACAACTGACTCAGCTCTTCAACTCGCAAGATAAAGATGCTAGCAAGGTAGCTCTCAGTGCATCGGAGACTAGCGAACAACCGCCAACACTTGAGATGCTAATCGGCTAGCTTGCGAAGTTACGCAAAGACGTGACAAGTGAACTTACCGCATTCTTGAAGACTGCCATGGCCCCAATCCAAGTCACTCTCCAAAAAATGACACCGTGGCCACACACAGTACCACCATCACCGAAATGGAAACGGCTCTTACCACACATTCAGATGGAATCACTACCCTGGAGCTCGAGGTGGCCACACTGAAATCCAAGCTGGAGACCACTACCCAGATGTCTACTGTGACCACTACCTGGCTGTCGAAGACCTGGTTTCACGTTCCAAACGACAGAATCTCCGAGTGATTGGCATCCCAGCAGGAACAGAGGGGGAAGACGCGCATCTCTTCATGACGTCACTGTTTAAGAATGTGGTCGGAGATGGGCAATTGGATACCATGGAACTGCACCGTGCGCACCGCAGTCCGGGACCGAAACCACCGCAAGGATCCCGGCCATTCATTGTCTGCTTCCACAAATATGCCCAGAAGGAATGTGTGCTGCAGTGGGCTAAGAAAACCCGGGATGTCTCATACCAAGGACACCCCATCAGGATCTTTGAAGACTTCAGCGCTACACTTGCCAAGAAGCGGGCCACCTTCAACAAAGTGAAGACGCTGCTCTTCAAGGATGGAATACGCTTTGGCCTGAGCTACCCAGCCCGCTTGCGGGTCACTATCAACGGACAGACTCATATGTTCGACTCTGCGGAGGATGCAGAGCGTTTCTACCGGGCCCATTGCAGTAAATGAATGACTGATTCATAGCAGTAAGTGAATGAACAAGACTCCGTCCACATACCCCTTCTGACTCATATGGTTTCATTAATTTTATTATTATATAAATACGAGCTCATGGACAGACACTGCCATCTGCCATAAGGTAGTACTTAAACTCAGCTGCGTATTCGATTCTGGGGATGTATAACTATACATTTTGAAGGGAAGCAAACCTCATTGTAGTTAACCGGAGGTATACATAATACTTCCTGCTTGCTCATCTGTGTTACGGGAGTTTAGGATATGTATTCTGTTTAAATGGTACTGGTAACCCAATAAAGATACTTCAGAAAAAAGGAGTGTCTTTGCTGCTTATTATAATAAAATGTGTTTAGGAGTGTTATTAATCACTTAACGCTGCCACCAGCCATTAAAATGTCTGCTTGAGAGCTCCTCCTGAAGACAAGGACACAGGGGGAGGCTGCTTCAACCAGCCATAGAGTCATCAGTCTGACTCAGGCCAGGTGAGGCTGCTTCAGCTTCAGCCACCAACCACACACACTCCACTGTTTATTTGAATGTGTCTTTAATGTATATAATAATATAATGTGTTTAAGGGAGTCTTTAATGTATGGATTTTAATGAATGTTATGTATGTAATGTTTATTGTCATGTGTTGTTAGGACTGGGACGCCAGGAACAAAGACTCCATCAAACAAGCCTTGCAGCACTCAAATGTGGTCGTTAATCTGGTTGGCAGAGAGTGGGAGACCAGGTAACCTGACCTAGACCAGGTGACCTCTGACCTAGACCAGTTGATCTCCAATCATGACTTCTGCACTAGACCAGTTGATCTCTAATCATGACCTCTGACCTAGACCAGGTTACCTCTGACCTAGACCAGTTGATCTCCAATCATGACCTCTGAACTAGAACGGGTGACCTGACCTAGACCAGTTGATCTCCCATAATGCCCTCTGAACTAGACCAGGTGACCTCTGACCTCTAATGTTCCAGGCTACACATAACTTAATATCAACGTTAAGAAACTAAATAACCTCAATATTCATTTTAACTTCTAAGATCAAGATGTTACTGATATTATTATTGTCTAAGATCAAGATGTGACTATTATTATTATTATAATAATTATCTAAGATCAAGCAAATTTTTATTGTCTTAGATCAAGATGTTACTGATAGTATTATGGTCTAAGATCAGGATGTTCTTATTATTCAAGTAACTATGGCTTTGAGGACGTGTTCGTGAGCATCCCCCAGCAGATCGCCCGGGCGGCCAGAGAAGCCGGCGTCAATAAGTTGATCCACCTGTCGCACCTGAACGCTGACATCAGGAGCTCCTCAAAGTACCTGAGGAACAAGGTAACCTACAAGATATTTTATTGCCCATTTGTAGCAAGTACATAAGAATGCTTACTCACCATTCCCTTCCGCAGTATACACCTCTCCAAAACAACACCATAAAAATAATATATACGATAAAATAAATAAATAAATAAAGAGCAGCAAAGTGACAAATTAGGTGTTTTTGTACAAAAATCTTTAAAAGTGCATTAGTGCAGCAGCATCATGAATACATTGCAGTACAGTGCCGTAACGGAGTCCAGCAAAGTATAAGTGTAATGTTAATGACAATGTTATGAAAGTGAAAGTGGCAGCACTCCTAGCAGTTCAGTAGGCGCACTGCCTGTGGATAAAAACTATCCTTAAACCTCGTAGTACTTGTACGTATGCTGCGCAACCGGCGACCAGACGGTAGGGGGGAGAAGAGATGGTGCCCATGGTGGTTGCAGTCCTTTATGATGGACTTGGCCTTCTTCAGACATCTGGTCCTAATGATCTCCTCAACGCATGGAAGTGCACACCCGATGATCTTCTCTGCTGTCCTCACAACCCTCTGGATGGCTTTCTTGTCCCATGCAGTGGTGTTGCCGTACCACACAGTGACGCCACTCGCCAGGATGCTCTCTATGGTGCCACGGTAGAAGTTCACTAGCCACCTCTGGCCTATTCTGCTTTTTCTGAGGCACCGCAGAGCATAGAGGCACTGGTGTGCCTTCTTCAGCATGACCTCCGTGTTGCGGGTCCACGCCAGGTCATCGGAACTCTGTAGCCCAAGAAAACAGAAGCAGCTGACGACTTCCACTGGTGTCCCATCCAGGCTGATGGTGGGGTGGGTGCCCCGGTGGCTCCTGAAGTCCACGATGAGCTCCTTTAGTCTTGCTGACATTCAGTGCAAGGCTGTTGTCCTCACACCATCGTGTCAGCTGGACTACCTCATCTCTGTATTCCGTTTCGTCGCCCTCTCTTATCAGGCCGAGGACTGGTGTCGACTGCAAACTTGATAATCAGATTATTGCTGTGCGTGGCAGTACAGTCATGTGAGTACAGCTGGGGGCTGAGGCAGCAGCCTTGGGGTGCTCCAGTGTTGAGGACCAGAGTGGATGAGATGTTGTCGCCAAGACCTAGGTTCTTCACGTTCAGGACCAGCTTGGAGGGAACGATGGTGTTGAACGCCGAGCTGTAGTCAATGAACAGCAGTCTGACGTAGGTGTCCCTCCTGTCTAGGTGCTTCAGGGCCGTGTGTAGTGCCAGGGAGATGGTGTCGTCTACAGGTCTGTATGCAAACTGGAGTGGGTCTAGGGACTCTGGGATGGAACAGTTTATATGCGACATTATGCCCCTGAGCTCCCCTTGTAGTTGGAGAGGACCGTCAGACCTTGCCACATGCGGCTGGTGTCAGAGCCCCCAACTGTAATTCCAATTTGTTTTTATAATCCAATTTACCCTTCTTGATGGGTAATACTTCAGTTCATACTTGGCCTTCTTGTAGAGATCAGAGTCGCCTGTTGTGAAAGCTGTACTCCGATCCTTAAGTTTATTCCGTTTGTCAGCATCCATCCATGGTTTGTGGTTTGGGAATGAGCGAACAGACCTGGTCGGGACGCATTCCTCCACTAGCCTGTTGTATGCTGTGACATGATCTGCATACACCTCAAGGTCAGTGGTCTTGAATACACTCGTCAGTGATTTCTTGCCCCGCCTGCAGGTGTAGTATGGCATTGTCGGTCCAGCGACGCACGTTCTTTAGAACTGTGGGCGTGGACTTCAACTTCTGCTCGGGAAGTAGAAGTAGAAGCCCGTGGTCTGATTTGCCAAAAGCCGGCTGCGCAACAGCGCGATAAGCGTTCTTAATGGTGGTATAACAGTGATCAAGTCTTGTTCTGTCTGGTCGGACATGAGATGTGTTGATGGTATTTTGGTAATACCTTTGTTTTAGTTGCAGTGGTTAAAAGTCCCCCGCTACAATGGGGACTGCCTTCTGAAGTTTGCTCACCTCACTGTAAGTAACATGTCAGACATGTAACTTGCTAATCTGAACCACATCACTAAAGTAGGATGCTAATCCCGTGACCCCCTGGTCATCGCCTGGTCTCCCATTGGGTAGTTTTATATTATGTAATTTGCCCTTGCCACACACAGGTAGATTTTTTTTATTGAAACCAGTTTATTGTCAAGTGAGTGTGTGCTGGTTCAACCTAATCCTTGATTACCAAGGACCCTCATGTGTGCAGCCTCAACAGCCCCTGACTAATCAGTCTGACTGGGGTCAGATGAGGCTGCTTCAACCGCTACCAACCACACTCCACCCACTTATGCAAAGTTCACGCTACACGATTTTAAGCCCAATCAAGCACTCGTCAACATATTTTGGAGATTGCCGTAAAATAGACGGTCGCTCGGGGTTGGGTCTCAGTCCTTATGTGAACTATGAGTGACGCCATCCAAGAAGCTTCCCAATGCCTCCTCCATTGTCCGGTACATTTTTGAGGTAATAATTATCCTGGCCTGTCGGCAACTCCTCTGGTCTAAAAATGCAGGTAGTGATGTGGCCAGGTAATGAATGCACCGGCGAGCTAAAGCCAATGAGGGAGCAAGAAACGATGAGCTACAGCCAATGAGGGAGCAAGACATCGTGAGCTTCAGCCAATGAGAGCCCAAGACATGGTGAGCGACAGCCAATGAGAGCACAAGACATGGTGAGCGACAGCCAATGAGAGCACAAGACATGGTGAGCTACAGCAAATGAGAGCACAAGACACGGTGAGCTACAGCCAATGAGAGCACAAGACACAGTGAGCTACAGCCAATGAAGGAGCAAGACACGGTGAGAAAGAAACCTGAGGGAGGAGCTGCACAACATATTTTTGTAAAAGTTTTTTGTACATTTTGTATCTATTCCACAGATTCCAACAATATGTTTCAAACAATATTAGCATTGAATCAATTCCATGACACAGCTTGTATATAGGGTGAAGTCGGGTATATTGGGACACTTTTTGGTAAAGCGCCTTTTACTTTACAACGAAATTGTCATGCAATCCTGAAGACACTCGGAACAAGACAACATAAATATGTCCTGTTTCCCTTCTTACGTTGTGTAGTGTGAACTCACTAGCCATCGGACCACTTGTAGTCTGAAGGGCGTTACTGAGCCTATTGAGTGCTTGTTGATCATTTGGACACAAACTGTGATACATGGATGAACTAATATAGTTCATATCTATAAGTTAATACTAACATAGTTGTCTTGTCTCGGCAGGCTGTAGGTGAGGCGGCTGTAAGAGAAGAGTTTCCTGAAGCAGTCATCCTGAAGCCATCGGAGATGTTCGGCAGAGAAGACCGCTTCTTCAACCATTATGCAAGTAAGACTAAGTGTGTGTGTGTGTGTGTGTGTGTGCGCACACAAGGGCTGTCAACTTATACTACTACTATATGACCAGAAGTCAGTGGACATCAGACAATCCTCTTCATGAGGTTGTTGAACATCCCATCCACAAACCATGTTCATTAATATATGGACCTTTTATGGAGCCATTTTGGTACTCTGTACTGAGTGAACAGATGATGGACTTCAGCACTTGCAGCCCCGCTCTGTGGGTTTGAGTGGTCGACTGTTTCGTGGCCCAGCTGTTGTTGCTCCTAGGAGCTTCCACTTCACAGTGACACACACTCATTTCACACAGTGAAATGAGTTTCTCGGCATTCAACCCATCCTAGTATTAGGAGCAGTTGGCAGCTATTGTATATACAGGGGAGCAGTGTAGGTCTGGTGCCTTGCTCAAGGGCACCTTGGCAGTGCCCAGGAGGGCAAACACAACTGCAGTGCAATGGCTGAGCCTTGCCCTGGGGGAACCACCTCAACCACCAGGTATCTGTATAGGTGAAACACCTGAAGTCAATAATTAGAAGGGTGTCCACTGACTTTTGGCCAGATAGTCTATTTGTGGCAGTCTGCCATAATGTCAACATTGACATTATGACAGAGATATTTATTCTTTAAACTAGGATAGTCTAGCTGTGTCTGAATTATGTGTGTCCAGCAGTGTACACCTGCCCTGTATTGTGTGTGTTAATGTTGGTTATTAAAGCTGCATTGTGTGGCTCCAGATCTACGCTTGTTCCGTGTGGGTGTGCCGCTCATCTCCAGGGGGAAGAAGACCGTGAAGCAGCCGGTTCACGTGAGTTCTCAAACTAAGAAGGGCTTGCTTGCTATGTCATGGTGATTGCTACTGCCACTGTCTTCTTGCATGACTGGTGTGTGAATGTGAGGCATAACTTGTAAAGTGCTTTGGTTAAATGTGCTGCTTTGGTTAAATGTGCTTTATATATGCAGTCTATTCACCATTTTGTCATAACCAGGTGTGTTGTGTCTCAGCTTGTAGATGTTGTCATAACCAGGTGTGTCTCAGCTGGTAGATGTTGTCATAACCAGGTGTGTCTCAGCTGGTAGATGTTGTCATAACCAGGTGTGTCGTGTCTCAGGTGGTAGATGTTGTCATAACCAGGTGTGTCGTGTCTCAGCTGGTAGATGTTGTCATAACCAGGTGTGTTGTCTCAGCTGGTAGATGTTGTCATAACCAGGTGTGTTGTCTCAGGTGGTAGATGTTGTCATAACCAGGTGTGTTGTCTCAGGTGGTAGATGTTGTCATAACCAGGTGTGTTGTCTCAGGTGGTAGATGTTGTCATAACCAGGTGTGTTGTCTCAGGTGGTAGATGTTGTCATAACCAGGTGTGTTGTCTCAGGTGGTAGATGTTGTCATAACCAGGTGTGTTGTCTCAGGTGGTAGATGTTGTCATAACCAGGTGTGTTGTCTCAGGTGGTAGATGTTGTCATAACCAGGTGTGTTGTCTCAGGTGGTAGATGTTGTCATAACCAGGTGTGTTGCGTCTCAGGTGGTAGATGTTGTCATAACCAGGTGTGTTGTCTCAGGTGGTAGATGTTGTCATAACCAGGTGTGTTGTCTCAGGTGGTAGATGTTGTCATAACCAGGTGTGTTGTCTCAGGTGGTAGATGTTGTCATAACCAGGTGTGTTGTCTCAGGTGGTAGATGTTGTCATAACCAGGTGTGTTGTGTCTCAGGTGGTAGATGTTGTCATAACCAGGTGTGTTGTGTCTCAGGTGGTAGATGTTGTCATAACCAGGTGTGTTGTGTCTCAGGTGGTAGATGTTGTCATAACCAGGTGTGTTGTGTCTCAGGTGGTAGATGTTGTCATAACCAGGTGTGTTGTCTCAGGTGGTAGATGTTGTCATAACCAGGTGTGTTGTGTCTCAGGTGGTAGATGTTGTCATAACCAGGTGTGTTGCGTCTCAGGTGGTAGATGTTGCTAAAGCCATCATCAACGCCATCAAAGACCCGGATGCCACCGGAAAGACCTACGCGCTGGTCGGGTAGGTTGTGTGTGTTACAGTGTGGTACATATAAACTATTCTACAATAAGGTAGAGAACTGAGGTGTTCGATCCCCGAGTGCCAAGAGACAAATGCCAAAAAATGTATAGATTGTCTGAGGCATCAAACGTCATCCCAACCTCAGGGTGGTTGATCTCTTACATCTTGTTCTGTGTTCTCTTGTGTTCTGCAGCCCCAACCGCTACCTCCTCCATGACCTGGTGGAGTACATCTACGCTGTGGCCCACCGGCCCTTTAACCCCTACCCCCTGCCTCGGCCCCTCTACCAGTACGACACCATGGCTAGTAGCAGAGCATAGTGGCTAGTAGCAGAGCATAGTGGCTAGTAGCAGAGCATAGTGGCTAGTAGCAGAGCATAGTGGCTAGTAGCAGAGCATAGTGGCTAGTAGCAGAGCGTAATAGCAGCAGAGCGTAATAGCAGCAGAGCGTAATAGCAGCAGCAGCAGCAGAGCGTAGTAGTAGTAGTAGCAGCAGCGTGTAGTGCTAGTAGCATCAGAGCGTAGTGGCTAGTAGCAGTAGAGCATAACTAACATCCAACATTCTTCATATTCTTCCACTTCAATAATTCTGTTTTTCTTTTTCAGTTTGATTGCTCGTTGTTTTGCAATAAGTCCGTTTGAACCGTGGATCACACCGGACAAGGTGGAGCGGGTAAGAACTGGTCGCTATCCATGAAGCTAACGCTGTGTTCTTAGTTTATCTTGCTAACGAGTTGCTGTGTTCTTATGCTGCGTTCCAGACAACTCGAGAGTCTAATATTTCAGACTGTAAACTTTGGAGTTCCTCCTCAAAGCGTTCAAGGTTCATGACGCCAAACGTAAACAGAAAGCATGGCTGACCGTGACAAGGGGGTGTTTCTTTGGGTCGCAATTAGAACATTTAAGTAATTAAAGTGCATAACTGGTTTTACTTTATGATGATTTTAATTAATTACAGGTAAATATACTTTATACCAAAAAAGCTTCTCCCTCAAATCTCACTAAATTTAAATTCAGTTAGGTTTGTTTGATAGAACTAGCCACTAATGAGGTCTTTGTAACTTACGTAAGTCTTTTTGACTTATGAGTTGTCTGGAACGCGCTTCCACATGATGCCATTGGGTTATGCTAACACTGTTGTAGTTCCAAACGATGCTAACGGGTCATGCTAACGCTGTGTTGTAGTGCCAAACGATGCTAACGGGTCATGCTAACGCTGTGTTGTAGTTCCACACATTGCTAACGGTTCGTGCTAACACTGTGTTGTAGTTCCACGCGATGCTAATTGGTCATGCTAGCACTGGGTTGTAGTTCCACACGATGCTAATGGATCATGCCAACGCTATGTTGTAGTTCCACACCACGGACATGAAGCATCCTGGGCTTCCTGGTCTTGAGGATTTGGGCATCGCTGCTTCCTCTGTGGAGCAGAAGGCCATTGAGATCCTCCGCCGGCATCGCCGCTTCCGCTACCTGGAGGCGGAGCTAGACGAGTCTAAGCCGGCCAAGACCGTCCCCTATTAACCTTTTTAGTGTTTATAAAATGTACATAAAGGATTATCTTAACTTAATAAATGATTATCCTATCAAATGCTTTTCTTCCACTGTTTGTTTGTTGGAACACAAACATGTTGATGACTTTAGGAAAATCTTATTGTATTCCATACAAAGTAACCTGCACCTTTAATTTATTTCATTAATAGACTAATTATATTGACATATAAAACTAAATCTGTTAAGTTTAAAGTTATTCTAGGCAGGCTACAATTAACTTGAGGCAGTAGGCCTACGCCATTGGACAGTGACGAGACAAAAAAGATAAAAAAATATTTCTAAATCGCTCTTAATGTCCGGGATTCAACTTTTGCTTCCTACAGGCACATTCATTTACATTACTTTGACATCTCTTCTTATGTCCCGCCTTCTTCTGCTACCATTGGTAGGACATGACGGCATCAACAGAACACATGTACTTGATAAACCCTGGAATTGAAATGTAGCCAAACTGCAAGACCTTCAAACGCATGTACCGCAGGGTATAGAGGCACTGTTGTGCCTTCTTCAGCATGACCTCCGTGTTGGAGGCCATGTGTAGTGCCAGGGAGATGGCGTCTTCTACAGACCCGTTTGGTCTGTATGCAAACTGGAGTGGGTCTAGGGAGTCTGAGATGGAAAAGTAAATTTACAACATTCCAAGTTTCTCCAGGCACTTCATGGCTATGTGTGTTGCACGTCCAACTCCACGTGCAACACGTGCTCCCTGGTTGTTGGACGCGTATGCAGAGGCGTAGCCTCAGAGGCGGAGCGCAGGTATAGTATCCAAATGCCTTTATTGTCGAGCAAAATTGTCTCGCAATCATGTGAACTACAAACAAAACCAACAATTAAAATGTACATAATTTAAAACTAAAACAAGCAAAATACACTGGTAAAAAAAAACTGAATTTTTTTTATACAAACCTATATACTGTATACATAATGATTAGAATAGAACACGTCAAGTTCTGATTGCAAGGTTAATATAACAATGTAACAGTCGCAAGAAAAAGTATGTGAACCCTTTGGAATTACCTGGATTTCTGCATAAATTATAATTATCTAAGACAATAGACAGTCTGCTTAAACTAATACCACACAAACAATTCATGATTTTATTGAACACCATGTAAACATTCAGTGCAGGGTGGAAATAGTATATGAACCCCTATGCTAATGACTTCTCCAAGAGCTAATTGGAGTAAGGAGTCAGCCAACCTGGAGTCCAATCAATGAGATGAGATTGGAGGTGTTGGTTAAAGCTGCCCTGCCCTATAAAAAAACACCAGTTTTGAGTTTGCTATTCTCAAGAAGCTTTGCCTGATGTGAACCATGCCTCGCACAAAAGAGCTTTCAGAAGACCTAAGATTAAGAATTGTTGACATGCATAAAGCTGGAAAGGGTTACAAAAATATCTCTAAAAGCCTTGATGTTCATCAGTCCACGGTAAGACAAATAGTCTATAAATGGAGAAAGTTCAGCACTGTTGCTACTCTCCCTAGGAGTGGTCGTCCTGTAAAGATGACTGCAAGAGCACAGCGCAGAATGCTCAATGAGGAAGAATCCTGGTGTCAGCTAATCCTAGCGTCCAACTCCACGTGCCCCCTGTTTGTCGGGCTCAGTGCGTACGCAGAGGCGGAGCGCAGGTGGAAGAAAGTAAAAACCCCAGAGGACCTTCTCCATCTTCAAGGTCTCCTGTCAAACTTCTCCTTGTCACTTTCATCCACCAAAGCTGCAATTTACTTTTACAAAATTCAAAGCGCAGCATCTAATCCTAAAAAAAGTCGCTCCATGTTGCTAGAGCAAATTCTCTCTCCTCAGTCCTGATACTCCTGGACCTGTCTGCAGCATTCCACACTGTGAACCACCAAATTCTCCTCTCCACCCTTGAGGGGATGGGTGTCTCGGGCTCTACTCTCTCTTTGTTTGCATCCTACCTGACGGGTCGCTCCTACCAGGTGGCACTGAGAGGGTCTGTGTCAGAACCACGCACACTGACTACTGGGATTCCACAAGGATCGGTTCTGGGTCCTCTTCTCTTCTCCCTCTACACAACGTCCCTTGGTCCTGTTATCCACTCCCATGACTTATCCTACCACTGCTATGCTGACACTCAACTTGTCTTGTCGTTTCCCCCCTCGGACACGCAAGAGGAAACACGCATTGCCACGTGCTTAGCAGACATCTCAAAGTGGAGGTCGATGCACCACCTAAAGCTCAACCTGGACAAGACTGAGCTAGTGTTCTTCCCGGCAAAGAGTTGTCCGCACCAAGACCTGGCTGTCACCATTGATGATGCTGTGGTGACACCTACTCGGACCACAAGGAATCGGTGTGACCCTGGACGACCAACTGTCGTTCACAGTAAACATTGCATCGGTGACACGCTCCTGCAGATTCCTCCTCTACAACATCAGGAGGATTCTGCCTTTTCTCACTGAAAAGGCCGCGCAAGTGCTCATCCAGGCTCTTGTCATCTCCTGACTGGACTACTGCAACTCCCTCCTTGCTGGCGCCCCGGCATTTGCCATCAGGCCCCTGGAGCTCATTCAGAAAGCTGCAGCTCGCCTGATATTCGAACGACCCCACACATCTACCCTTCTTCGGTCTCTACACTGGCTACCTGTAGCTGCTCGCATCCAGTTCAAGACCTTGGTGCTAGCCTACAAGGCAGTAAAAGGAACCGCTCCATCCTACCTCCAGGCAATGGTCAAGCCCTACATCCCAACCCGTCCACTTCGCTCGGCTTCTTCGCAGAGTCACTGCCCATCTTCCGCCGCAGGCTGAAAACCCAGCTCTTCAGGACACAGTACCTGGATCCCTCCTTGTAGCACTAAGTCGATTATCGAAGTAGATTAGATATTAAAGATAGGTAGATATTGTTCTAGATATTGTTATGTTTGCCAACTTATTGTACCTTTCCCTTACAGTTTTACCCAAACTTATTGTACTTCTACCTGAGCACTGGTTCAGTTATTGGAGACTTGTTCAAATTAAATGCACTTTTGACTTCTGGTGATGAGTTGAAACACACTATTTGTGTGTTTGTCGCTTTGGATAAGAGCGTCTGCTAAATGGCTGTAATGTAATGTGTTAAAGCCACTGGACGATAATCATTGAGGCTTGTTACCCTGGTCTTTTTGGGTAATGGCACAATGGCGTACCTACCATAATGAGGGACAAAGACTACTGGCGTGGCATTGTGAATGCAATCTCGGTTGCAGCCGCTCTATGATGATGATGATGATGATGATGATGATGCACAATGGTTGTCGCTTTGAAGCACGCTGGGATGACTTTTGCAGTGATGCATTGTAGATGTTGTGACTTGCTATAATCGTACTAACGATTAAAATAGTTACTAAATCGTAACTAATATACATATAAAAAAAAATACTAGTAAACTAAGGAATAGTAATGGATGCTTTTTTTATTTAATTTGTAGGTATGACAAAAAAAGTCACTTAACAAGGTTATTTTCTTTTTTCTTCAACACACTCTCCCTCCCCCCACCCATCCCCTGGTCCAGGCAACAACATGTATAAAGAAAATAATAATAATAATAATTTAAAATACACTATATATAAATATACATACATACATACATACAGATAAACATCTACAAATAAGTCATAATAAAATACAATTAAGTAAATAGAAATTCTAACAAAATAAATCAACAACAACAGTGATACATACATATACACTCCCCAAGAGATTATGCGCAGTGCTTTCCTGGTCTTTAAGAGAGTGAGGCAGCCTGAGGGACCTTAGCCTGAGGGACTTTTATTGCCTGATAACTAATTTGAGGTTTATTGATGGTTCACCACAGATGACTCAAGCTCAGGTGTCTTCAAGTGTTTTTCATTGTTCTATGTATTGGACCATAGGGTCCAAACTCATTTAAATCTACCTGGTGATCCTCTAAGGTTATACTTCGTGGTATTTTAGCCTTATAGAAGCTTTGGGGGAAAGTGGGGATTTCCATAACGGTAAAATTATTCTACGTGCAAGTAATGACATGAAGGCGACACTGTCCTTTATTTTCTTGTTGACACTGTGATGATCTGGCAATACTCCAAAAATGGCCACCTCTACGTTTGGAGTTATAACAAGGTTCAGAGATTTGGACAGGTGTGAAAATAGTTGCCCAGTATTCCCGAAGACGTGGACAGGACCAAAACATATGAGTCATATCTGTTACAGGTATCTAGGACATCGGCATTTCTTTTGGAGAGCTTTGATTTAGTAAAGTGAATAACTTTAAACTGTATTAAATTGAGCCTTGCGCAAGATTCACTCTGGTGTCTGTGTCACTTATAGGGCCACCCAACTCCTCCTCCCATTAATGGATGATTTTATATAGCACTTTTATCCAAAGCGCTTTACAAGTCATGCCTCACATTCACCCATTCATCCACCATGCAAGGAGACTGCCAGCACTTCAAGATTCAAGATAACTTTATTTATCCCGAGGGAAATGAAGGTTACTTACTTCAGGTGCTCAGGAGCATCGTCTCAGGAGCTAAGGACACCGATAGTTTTTGCTAGGAGCAGCTGGAGATCGAACCAGCAACCTTCCGGTTGTGAGGCGACCACTCTACCTCCTGAGCTATACTGCCGCCAACTAAATATACTGCGGGAGCTCGTAGAGACGCGTCTGCTCTCCTCCTCGCCGATCATATGTGATATCACACGTGGTGACTTGCTATAAATCCTAGGCAGCCAGACCAGACGGAGTTCCCTCCCTAGTCTTCAACATCTGCGCTGACCAGCTGGCTCCTGTGTTCACAGACATTTACAACGCATGACTGCAACAGTCAGGTCACACATTACCTTTTCCATCCCTGAGTCCCTAGACCCACTCCAGCTTGCATACAGACCAAACAGGACTGTAGACGACGCCATTTCCCTGGCACTACACATGGCCCTGGAGCACCTAGACAAGAGGGACACCTACATCAGACTGCTGTTGTCATTGACTACAGCTCAGCTCAACACCATTGTTCCCTTCAAGTTGGTCCTGAAACTGAGGGACCTAGGTCTGGGCGCCCCCATCTGTAACTGGATTATGAACTTCCTGGCGGGCAGGCCTCAAGTGATGAAGATTGGGAACAACATCTCATCCACTCTGGTCCTCAACACCGGAGCACCCCAAGGCTGCTGCCTCAGTCCCCGGCTGTACTCGCTGTACACACATGACTGTACTGCCACACACAGCAACAATCGGATTATGACTTTTGCAGACGACACCATCGTCTAAAAAGCGAGGATGACAAAACTGAGTACAGAGATGAGGTAGTCCGGTTGATGCAATGGTGCAATGACAACAGCCTCGCACTGAATGTCAGCAAGACTAAGGAGCTCATCGTGGACTTCAGGAGCCCCCACTCAACCATCGGCCTGGACGGGACACCGGTGGAAATCGTCAGATGCTTCCGTTTCCTAGGGCTACAGATTTCAGACGACTTGGTGTGGACCCGCAACACGGAGAACATTCTGAAGAGGGCACACCAGCGCCTCTATGCTCTGTGGTGCCTCAGGAAACGTGGTATAGGCCAACGGTGGCTAGCAAACTTTTACCGTGGCCCCGTAGAGGGCGTCCAGACGAGGGGCGTCACTGTGTGGTACGGTAACACCACTGCACAGGACATGGAAAAGATCATCGAGTCTACACTTTCATGCATTGAGGAGATCTTTAGGACCAGATGTCAGAAGAAGTCCATCTACATCACAAAGGGACCGCAACCACCCTGGGCTCCATCTCTTCTCCCCTCTATTGTCTGGTCGCCGGTTCCGCAGCATCCGTACAAGGACTACCAGGTTCAAGAATAGTTTTTATCCACAGGCAGTGCGCCTCCTGAACTCTGTATTCATACTGTATTCATGATGCTGCAGCAATACTGGCACTTTAAAATGCTTTTAAATGCAGTTTGCGCAATTCTACACTTCATCGCATCCAGTTCAAGACCTTGGTGCTAGCCTACAAGGCAGTAAAAGGAACATATATCATCCTCAAGTCACTTTTATGTTCATTATGTTCATTTTCATTGTGTATAGTATTTTTTATAATATTGTGTTTTAGAAATTCATACTGGGGGTGGAATGGGGAGTAAGTATTCCATTGTAGTTGTTGCAAGTGGCCAATAAATATCTTGAATCTTGAATTCAAATATTATTTGACACCCTTAAGAGGGCAGTTTCAGTAAAATGTATTTTCCGAAACCCAGACTGAAACTTATCAAAGATATTGTGTTTCTCCAACACAGTAGTGAGTTGGGTAGCCACAACCGTCTCTACACTTTTTGAATTAAAATGGGAGTTTGGATATGGGCCTATACTTGAGTACTGCAGGATCTAAGTCAGGCTTCATTACTATGGGCTGGATAGTGGCAAGTTTAAAGAAAATGGAAATATATCCAGAGGGCAAGAGGATAGTTTTATTCATCAGGTCTTGTGTGAAGATAGGTTCAGAACAGCAGGAGATACAGGGGGACGGGAGCTGGAAAGTCAGGATCCAGGTTGGATACTGGATCTAATGGCCATTACCTTATCCACAAAAAATCTAAATCTGGAGGATTGGAGCATTGGTCACATCCATGTAGACACACAGTGAGATGTGTTTCTCTGCATTTAACCCATCCAGTATTAGGAGCAGTAGGCAGCTATTGTATAAACAGCGCCCGGGGAGCAGTGGAGGGGTCTGGTGCCTTGCTCAAGGGCACCATGGCAGTGCCCAGGTGTTTCAGGGACGTGAACCGGTGACCTTCCGGTTCCCAAGCCAGGTCCCAACAGACTGAGCTACTGCCGCCCCAGGGGGTGCACCGTTCCTGGAGATACTGCAATACCAGGTCGATGCGTGGAGTGGACGGAGCAAGCCCCTATTCCATCTCCCAGTTCCAAAAATCGATTTAATATATGGTCCTTGTGTATGGTCCGGACGTATCAGATATTAAACTGATAAGAGCAGATACTATACTTGATCTTATTCAAAAAGCCGAGAAGCGAAACAATGTTATTAATAGTGTCAAATAAAGTTTTGGGGCTGCTTTTAGAGGACGAGATAAAATCAGCAGGGTAAGCAGTCCGGGGTTCCTTTACTGATTCATTAAAAGACAGCAGGAGGTCTTTAAGATAGAGGCCATAAACTTCTAGACCAGTTGCTTTTTGACGTTCAGTACTGTGACACTGCTGTCTCAGGCAGAGGATGGCATCCGTCATCTACATAGTTGTATTAAAAACTGCCCTTGTCCTGGCTTTAAAAGGAAACACTATGTCCAGCACGGTGGAACAATGTTCATTAAAAGACTGAATTAATTATTCTGCGTGGTGATGCGAGATAGCAATGATTTTTTGCCACCGTATTTCGAAGCCAAATCTAAATAATTACATTTATGGTCACCGATGAAATGGTCCACACTACGGCTGTTGTCAATGTTTAGACCCTGAAAACAAGTCCAGAATGTGGCCACCTGTGTGAGTAGTGCCATACACGTTGCTCAAAATTGAACGACTCAGTGATATAAGAGATTCGTTGGCCACACAGTTAGACGCATCATCGATATGCAGGTTAAAGTCTCCGTCAGAAACGTCAGTAAACTTGGTAAATTAAAACAATAAAACTGCTTTAGCCAACCAGCTTTTTAAAGTTGTAATTCAAAAGTAGTAAACAAGTCCATGCTTACCACCTGGCAAGAAAAAAAACGATTTTCCCAGACCACAGCGAGGCCTTCACCTGGCCTGGCAGACTTGGAGTTCCAATGAATGGGGTCCAACAGGGAACACTGCCCACAGGTATGATGATCCAAGACGGCAGTCCCAGGAGCAGAAATGGACTCCAGCCCAACATCAGGATGGATCCGCGTTGTCCTGTCCAGGGGGGGTGTGACTGGAGGATTTCAGCAGAGGCTTGCTTCCAGAGACGTCGGTGTTCAACTTGCAAGCCAGCCCTGGTTCCTCGCCTCTTCCGCTTTTTACCCAACAACGCAGGTTTTTTCCTCTAGTCGCACAGCAGCAGAGGGCCATGGGAATGTAAACAACCAACCGGGGGTGGAGGTGGAAGATTGTTCCAGACAGCGGACAGGTTATCCATTGAGTTCCTGATTTTAGCATTTGCCAATCATAGACCAAGGCAGCCGAGACATCACGAGACAGGAGTGAAGGCAAAACTAGACACAGGCCTACAAACAGGTGAGCCATGACAGCGGCTGAGCCAAACACAGGCGCCATCTTGTCAATGGGTGGTGTGACTGTTGAAGTCATGTCTAGTTGGTATGACTGTTGACAGGTCTAGTTGGTGTGACTGTTGAAGTCATGTCTAGTTGGTGTGACTGTTGAAGTCATGTCTAGTTGGAGTGACTGTTGACAGGTCTAGTTGGAGTGACTGTTGAAGTCATGTCTAGTTGGTGTGACTGTTGAAGTCATGTCTAGTTGGTGTGACTGTTGACAGGTCTAGTTGGTGTGACTGTTGAAGTCATGTCTAGTTGGTGTGACTGTTGAAGTCATGTCTAGTTGGTGTGACTGTTGAAGTCATGTCTAGTTGGTGTGACTGTTGACAGGTCTGTGACTGTTGAAGTCATGTCTAGTTGGTGTGACTGTTGAAATCATGTCTAGTTGGTGTGACTGTTGAAGTCATGTCTAGTTGGTGTGACTGTTGACAGGTCTAGTTGGTGTGACTGTTGAAGTCATGTCTAGTTGGTGTGACTGTTGAAGTCATGTCTAGTTGGTGTGACTGTTGAAGTCATGTCTAGTTGGTGTGACTGTTGACAGGTCTGTGACTGTTGAAGTCATGTCTAGTTGGTGTGACTGTTGAAATCATGTCTAGTTGGTGTGACTGTTGACAGGTCTAGTTGGAGTGACTGTTGACAGGTCTAGTTGGTGTGACTGTTGAAGTCATGTCTAGTTGGTGTGACTTTTGAAGTCATGTCTAGTTGGAGTGACTGTTGACACGTCTGTGACTGTTGAAGTCAGGTCTAGTTGGAGTGACTGTTGAAGTCAGGTCTAGTTGGTGTGACGTTTAACAGGTCTAGTTGGAGTGACTGTTGACACGTCTGTGACTGTTGAAGTCAGGTCTAGTTGGAGTGACTGTTGAAGTCAGGTCTAGTTGGTGTGACTTTTGAAGTCATGTCTAGTTGGAGTGACTGTTGACAGGTCTAGTTGGTGTGACGTTTAACAGGTCTAGTTGGAGTGACTGTTGACAGGTCTGTGACTGTTGATGTCAGGTCTAGTTGGAGTGACTGTTGACAGGTCTAGTTGGAGTGACTGTCAAGTTATGTGATTAGTTTGTGCAGATTTCCCCAACTTGAAAGAGAAGGATTTTTGTCTTCTTGAAGATTTCAAACTGGATCAATCACTCAATTGAACAAACAATTTCTCCTCTTCCTCTTTTCCTTTTCCAAGTTTCAGCTTAATTCCAATGTGTTCAATAGTCCATAAACAGGTAGGTATTTAGTTAATGTAGGATAGTTGGTTATTCAGTTAGGTAGTTAGTGGTTTTGTGGTTTAGATTCAGATTCAGATTCTGATTACTTAATTTATCCCGAGGGAAATTAAGGTGCAACAGTTGACACAGGGGGAATAAATGCACACACAAATATACTAATACCTAAAGCTAAAAACTAAATAGCAACTAACTAAACAAAACTAGTATAAGCAAAATAGAACTAAATGAAATCTAAATGTATTGTTATAGTGGTTTAGTGGTTCAGGTGAAAAACCTTTAAATACAAAGACATAAGAAAATACATATAAGATACCTAAATATTGCACATAAATATTGTACATAAATAGACATTGGCAAATACACAATGGTATTTCAGCAAAAGACAGTCATAGATATTAGACATAATATATAGATATATATTATATATATATCTATATTGATATTTTGATCAATTAAGCTTAATTGCAATTTTCAGCATTCCTGTAAAGCATTTCATTTTAAAAATATACACTTGGTTAATACTAAAGCACCAGTACACATAGCTGTGAAACTACGTTTCCTTAGCACAGCAGTACAATAACCATTGCGATTTTAGACAGAGATTTACAACCTGCACGTGTGACATCAAAGCATTTACATCAATCTAATTATCGAACACAACCACATTAGTTAAAATAGCAGCGGCAGCAGGTTTATAAAAGTTTGTCATCTTACCGGCTGCCTAAATCAGTTCTGCACAATTGGTTCCGCTTTTCAAAATACATTTACATTTACATTTACATTTAGGGCATTTGGCAGACGCTTTTATCCAAAGCGACTTACAAGGTGTACATTTGTTGAAGTAGACAACAGCATAACGCTGAGGTACGCGAACAGTTGAGCGGAGCGCTCTGGCTGGGATGTAGGGCTTGACCAACGTTTGGAGGTAGGCTGGGGCAGTTCCATTGACTGCCCTAAAGGTCAGTACCAGAGTCTTGAACTTGATGCGAGCATTTACCGGAAGCCAGTGGAGATCGCGGAAGAGAGGGGTCACGTGGGAGAATTTTGGTAGGTTGAATACCAGGCGTGCTGCTGCGTTCTGGATGCGTTGGAGGGGCTTGGTAGCAGAGGCGGGGAGTCCCGCCAGGAGAGAGTTGCAGTAGTCTTGGACGCTTGGACCTGGATCTGCGCCGCTTCACGTGTGAGGAAGGGCCGGATCCTGCGGATATTGTAGAGGGCAATTCTGCAAGATCGGGCCACCGCGGTGACGTTGGCATTGCAGGACAGCTGGTCATCTAGCACCACACCAAGGTCTCTTGTTGTGGTTGAGGGGGAGACTTGGGTGTTCTCGATGGTGACCAGTAGGTCCATCTGAGGGCAGTCTTTCCCCGGTATGAAGAGGAGCTCAGCCTTGTCAAGGTTGAGCTTCAGGTGGTTGGCGGCTGTCCATCTGCTGATGTCGGCCAGGCATTTAGAGATGCGTGTTGCGATTTGGGTTTCTGAGGGGGGAAAGGAGAGAAACAAGTCATGTCTAGTTGGTGTGACTGTTGACATGTCTAGTTGGTGTGACTGTTGACAGGTCTAGTTGGTGTGACTGTTGAAGTCATGTCTAGTTGGTGTGACTGTTGACAGGTCTAGTTGGTGTGACTGTTGAAGTCATGTCTAGTTGGTGTGACTGTTGACAGGTCTAGTTGGTGTGACTGTTGAAGTCATGTCTAGTTGGTGTGACTGTTGACAGGTCTAGTTGGTGTGACTGTTGAAGTCATGTCTAGTTGGTGTGACTGTTGACAGGTCTAGTTGGGGTGACTGTTGACAGGTCTAGTTGGGGTGACTGTTGAAGTCATGTCTAGTTGGTGTGACTGTTGACAAGTCTAGTTGGGGTGACTGTTGACAGGTCTAGTTGGGGTGACTGTTGACAGGTCTAGTTGGGGTGACTGTTGACAGGTCTAGTTGGGGTGACTGTTGAAGTCATTCACATGTTTCTGTTGGTTCCAGCCCCATATTGAATTGTTCTTGTTTTTCTGACTCAGACAGAAACACCTGCCAGTCATAATCACTTTTTATGAACCTGAGTGTGACGAGAGATGTCCAAATAACACAACACCCTCATTGGCCGAATGGTAGCACAATAGCAATTGTCTGAAAATATCATAGGGAACATCCTTCTTTGGACCAATTTCTTACCGTGTTCCTTTAGTGCACACCATCTATGGACAAATGTCATATATGGATGGACTGGCCTCCAAAGAGGATGGACTGGCCTCCAGAGAGGATGGACTGGCCTCCAGAGAGGATGGACTGGCCTCCAGAGAGGATAGACTGGCCTCAACCCAGCTGAAGACTTGTCAGATCAGCTTGGTCTTGCTGTATCCTGGCTGATAAAAGGTGATCTACCTTCACTTTGGACCCTCCCACATATGAATGTATATATTACTTATGTGCTGCTTATCCCACAAATGCATGAACATTACAAATAGGACATCATTGTAAAGGGAAATGGACAGGCTTTCCAATTATATCAGATCCATATATCCACGGGCGGCAGTATAGCTCAGGAGGTAGAGCGGTCGCCTCACAACCGAAAGGACACTTGTTCGATGCCCCGGCTCCTCCTAGCAAAAACTGTCGAGGTGTCCTTGAGCAAGACACCCTAACCCTAACTGCTCAGAAGGACTACTTAATTTCCACAAGATACGTATATCAGTGGTGAAGCGTCAGGGCCTTCAAGGTATTCAGAGAAGACCCTGGAACTCTCAGATGAAACCAAAAAATCGAATTAAATGTATTAATACAATTTAAATAAAATGAATAAATGAGAATCGTATCTGTGTTATATTACAGTGTTACGTTGATTTGTTTGTCTTTCTCGGTCCATGCACGACGCATTTGAGTGGTTTTGTGTTGGAAAAACAATGCAACCAATCAGATATGTTTCTGGGTTGCTGGGAAGAATATCCTTCAACCAAAGTATTCCCGCTGACATTGGCCCTTAGACTGAAGGACGTACGTTTGGATTGACAATTTGATCAACCAATCATATCGTGATTTGTAGCCAATGGGCGTATTCTTTTAGATTTCCCCGCAGCTCAATATGAAGCTAGAAGGTGCAAGGTGGTGGCTGGCGCGAGAGTGGATCTAGCGTAGTGTTACGTTTTCTACGTTGTTTTTTTTACGTCAAAATGGCAAACAGGTGAAGATGATGTCGTTGCGGATTTATTGTCTGAACCATTTTCAAGACGACCATTTAATGTTAAGATGGACATAATTAAAAAAGGCCGTCCAACACCTGACAATCTGGAGCTGACTCAAGTAGTTAAAGCAGGCTATGTTCGCCATTTTCAGAGTAGCAACTGGGAACGATACCCGTGGCTAACGGGCTCTACTAGCCACAAGAGGCTCTACTGATGAGTGTTGCTATTTGGGACCGACAAGAGAGCAGGGAATTGGAACTTATTTTGGATCTGAAAAGCGATCATCTTTATGACCTGATGGTGGTCGAACCATCCAGAAGGACAGGAGAATGGATTTGGTCTTTCAGTGAACATCATTGGTGAGTGACACTCATTTGTCTTTGCTGGTTTTGTCTCAGTGTTGCGTCTCGTTGAGCTGGTTGTTGCATTTTGTTCCCACACACTTGTTGACTGATTAGTTAATGGCTGTCTTGAGTTTGTTAAGCATTGTTGTGCATTTGAATTGAGAGTTTGGACTTGATCTTTCTTTGCATCGCTTAACGTGAAAAGACGTAACTAAGAGTTACAAAACCGCAATCAATAAGCACCTAATTTGCATATGTCTTGTCATTAGCACTTTCACCTTTTCACTTTCATTGTGACAGGTGAAAGTGCTAATGACAAGACATATGCCAGAGACATTTGGTGATTATTGATCGCTATTTTGGAACTTAAAGTTTCTCAGCCTTTTCACGTGAAGCGTGTTAGACCGTCCCTTTAACCGATAGCCTGTGTGGTGGTCTGTGGTGGTCTGTTACTTCACTACATGGACTCTGCTTTACAACTAGGGTACACATGGGAATTGGCTGCGACAATCTGATCTGCCTAAATGATATAAGGCATAAAGTGACTCCTCCGTGACGTCCGTCTGACTAGAACAACTGAATTTTCGAGTGGTGGTGGTGATGGTGGGGGTGGTGGTCTACAGCAGGGGTTCCCAAAGTGGGGGTCGCGGGACCCCGAGGGGGGGGGGGGGGGGGGGGGTCGCGAGATGATTTCAGAATCCTCTTGATGTGACCATGAGGTTTTTATTGTTAATAATAACGTGTGCATAGATATTTTATATATGTACGGGTGACGAATAAAGGAATTTTGATTCCGACAGATTCACGACAGTATCATTTGCAGCTGAAAAAAAAGCCCCACACAATTTTCAATATCACTATTACCCCCCCCCCCTACAGAAGGTCCAGTTGTGATAGACACGCTTCGCCACTGACGTATATATATATATATATATATATATAGTATACTTGACTAGTATACTTGACTGTAGTATAAGGTGGCCAGATTTTCTAAATTAAAACCGGGGACATTTTGAGTTTTGCGGTCAATATATCATTAACATATCCAATTTTCTTCACTTTTAAAGAAAAAAGGGGGACAATTCTGGTTCAATGTAATTCGAAAATGTTAACTGTTGTGCTGTAATAAACTGATGTGTAGACATACTGATACAACTGTGTACTAACTAATTACCATAAATGCACTAACTAATTAATGAAATCTTTCCGAAAATCTGATTTCAATACCATGGTAAGTGCGGAGTAAAGTATTAACTCACTTATTGAGTTTTCCATAGTTAATAACAAAACATTTTCAAACTACATAGGTTATAGCCTCAAGTTTATTTGATAATTAACATATGTACAAGATATATAGAGACAACAGACAAGTAACACTAGCAGAATGACACACTATCAAAGACACTTCAACAGAGAGACACAACTGTCAAACACAATATGACAGACACACTGGGACAAACAGATAAAACAAAGCCAGAACTGTCCCATCTGTATCTGTCCTGGTATTCTGGATGGAATAAGATCAAAAGAGAACATGAGAAAAGGAAAATACTGAGATAATACATGTAAAATACTTAACAATATAATAAATAAGATGAGATTTCTAAGTACATAAAAACTTCTACTAACCTAATCTCTGTACTTTTCAGAAGAGTGAATTTTCTTTAAGATTGCTTTGTCTTTGGCCAGCTTCTCCATGAACTCCTGGCAGGGGAAGTTGAAGTTTGTTTTCACAACAAGCATGGCCTTGATGGTAGGAATAGTGAACCTATTTCTTGCTGCTGTCCATACATCATTCATTTGGGAGAACACTCTTTCAACTGGTGCATTACTCCCAGGTAGGCACATAACCACCGACGCTAACCTTGCCAGGTTATTGAATGGGATTTCGTTGTCTTGGAAGTGGGTAACCACCTTGCTCCATCTGTGATTAAGCGGTGTCTCAGATTCTTTCCACTCTTCAAGTGTTCCTCCCTTCAGGAACTCATGCAGGCCAGTGACCTCATCAAACAATTCATCCTCATTGATCTTGACATTGGGGCATTTTTCTTGCAGTGTGGCCGCTGCCTTCTGAATCTCTTCACGCTGAGGTTGCCTTTTCAGAAGGAGACAATGCAAATCCTTGAGATCATCTGTGTGCTTTCCCCATGCTTGCAAGTAGTTGACAGCTGTAGTGAAGAATGATTGGGATGTTTTGAGAAAGCTCGCTTTTTTCATTGCTCCATTTTCCTCCAGTTCTCTCAGAAGCCCTCGGACCAAAACTGGAATGAAGTTATCGTCACTTCTTGCAGTCAACTTTGCCTCAAAGCTTTTCAATATTGCAGCTGACTCCACAGCACAGCGGTCTTGGCCTTCAAGCATTTTGATTGTGTCACTGAATATGGACAGGTTTCCATGGACAAAGGCCAGCCAAAGTTCAGTCAGAGGATCTTGGAATATTTTTTGCAGGACAGCTGGGCACTTTTCTTCAGAGAGGAAAAATGATTTCAAGGGCAAATACATTTTCAGCACTCTCTCTAGAGCTGGGAGCATAGACAACCAGCGAACATTGCAGTGTCTTAAGATGTTATGGTACTCCTGGCCAACAAACTCACAAAAGCCCTTTAGTCTTTCTACTCTGACGGTGAAAATGTGAAAATAACCAAATATCTTTGTAAGAAGGTACTCAACATCAAGGGGAATCATATCCAAAGCTGTTCTGGCCGTGTTATGAATAATGTGTGCAGGGCAACCTAAGCCAATGACCTCCCGCTGCAGAGCATTTTTAACTTTGGTATGGACATTGACCCTCCCCAGTCTATTCAGTCCTCCAAAATTTGTATTTGTGTTGTCAGCAGAGAATGCCACAACTTTGTTTTCCAGGTTGAATTTTTGGATAACACCAAGGACCTCAGCTGCAATTTCCTCTGCTGTTTCTCCTTTGAGTTCAACAAAATCGAGTAGTTTTGTTTCCACTGATGTGCTATCATGTATCTTACAATATCTTACTAATATTGGCAGCAGCTTTACATGTCCATGATTGGATGCATCAATGGACAGAGACACAAATTCCACCTGGTCTAGGTCCTGTGTTACCAAGGTAGTTGCCCATGGTGCTAACACGTTACTCACTATGGCATCGCATTTTGTCCTAGCACATGTAAATTTTGATTCATAAAGCTTCCTTGTCAGTTGTGCTGTGCAATCCATAGATCTGAAACTATGATTGTGTCGCAAAGTGTGGTATGCAAAGACAGCTTCCTGCACAGCTAGATCGTATTCTTCCTGGGAAGGGTCTACCTTCTTGAAGAATGTGGTGACAGAGGGCACACCAGCACGGGCAATGAGAGAGGCTTTATGCTTTTTTGTCTGTTGATGTTCTATTACTGCTGTTCTTCCTCCACTGGCAACTGAAAATGTTGAATTACAAATGGTACAGTAAACCATTGTATCATCTTGACCACCTGGGCGTATGAATGAAAATTCTTTCCTCATATTGTCATTTAAGTGACATTTTCGTTTCTTGGAAAGAGCCATTGCACATTTTTTTCTGCTCTTTGTCACTATCCTTGTATACTCTTCGTACTCTGTTAACTTTTTCTTCCCCTCCAAACTTTCTCCCTTTTCTTCTTTCTTCCTTTCCTTCTCTTCCTCACTATTGTACAATGTCTTTGCTTCTTTATCTTTATTCCGGTTTTTCCCTTCTCATTCTGTTCTTCCTCTCTGATATTTAAAAAGAGATAGTACATTATTAGATACACTTGGGTTAACAGTCACATTGTTTTTGTCAATTTATAAATTTCATTCTGCTACTCCATTGAACCACTGATTCAACTTACCCCAAGGCCCATGGTTCACTTTTCCCCATAGCCACCATTTTAGAAAAAATAGCCTAGCTTAAAAATTCAGTCATCTTTATCTTAATGATTCACATGGTTTAATACGCTGCCAACACATCAACATATACAATAATATATGTTTTTAAACCTGGATACATTTTGTTTGACATGACAGCCGATATAGCTGACATCTAGAAAATGTACTTTGACAAGCAAAAAACGTTTTTTTGTAAAAATGTTTACTTACCAAACCACAATGAGCATCTCTCTGTCACAGCCAAAGAGAAATGGGAGGAGCTTGCATAATTGCATAAACACGATTGCATAAACACGATTGAGCCGTATACTGTTTACCCAGTGTTTCCTTACATGAAACGTTTTATTTCACCTTGCTATGTGTTTTTAACGTATATTAAAAAACGGGGACATTTCCGGGGACAGTTTCAACCGGGGACAGGCCAATAAAAACGGGGACTGTCCCCGGAAAACGGGGACGTCTGGTCACCCTACTGTAGTAGCTTTACTACTACATTATAATATAGTACATAACTACTATAGTATTTTCCGCTATACCGGTTGTGACCAGCAGAGGACGCCAGAGATATCCAAGTGAACACAGTCTCAGTTCTACTAATGATCAGGAAACGTTTTGTTTCACCTATTTCATGTTTGGTGACTTCACGGATCTTCGTATTTAGGTAACGGTTTTATAATTATTATATTTATTCATGTAGATAACGAGGTCTTTTATTTTGATATATGGTTGCTTGTTTCAAGTTATTATCTACTAATAATCCCATCTCATTGTGTAATTTAGAATAATGGCTGGAGTATTTTGATCTCTTAACCGATTGTATCTTTCCGTCAGAGTCTCCGTGGAGAGATAAGAGGAGGAGGTCTTTATAAGAGGAGGTCTTTATAAGAGGAGGTCTTTCTAAGAGGAGAAGGTCTTTATAAGAGGAGGTCTTTCTAAGAGGAGGTCTTTATAAGAGGAGGTCTTTCCTTTCTAAGAGGAGAAGGTCTTTATAAGAGGAGCAGGTCTTTATAAGAGAAGGAGGTCTTTATAACAGGAGCAGGTCTTTATAAGAGGAGGAGGTCTTTATAAGAGGAGGTCTTTCTAAGAGGAGCAGGTCTTTATAAGAGGAGGTCTTTATAAGAGCAGCTCATTCTAAGAGGAGGAGGTCTTTCTAAGAGGAGCAGGTCTTTCTAAGAGAAGCAGGTCTTTATAAGAGGAGCAGGTCTTTCTAAGAGGAGCAGGTCTTTCTAAGAGGAGCAGGTATTTCTAAGAGGAGCAGGTCTTTCTAAGAGGAGCAGGTCTTTCTAAGAGGAGGAGGTCTTTATAAGAGGAGGTCTTTCTAAGAGGAGCAGGTATTTCTAAGAGGAGCAGGTCTTTATAAGAGGAGCAGGTCTTTATAAGAGGACCAGGTCTTTATAAGAGGAGGTCTTTCTAAGAGGAGGTCTTTCTAAGAGGAGCAGGTCTTTCTAAGAGGAGCAGGTCTTTATAAGAGGAGGTCTTTCTAAGAGGAGAAGGCCTTTATAAGAGGAGCAGGTCTTTATAAGAGGTGGTCTTTCTAAGAGGAGCAGGTCTTTATAAGAGGAGAAGGTCTTTATAAGAGGAGCAGTTCTTTATAATAGAAGGTCTTTCTAAGAGGAGGTCTTTATAAGAGGAGCATGTCTTTATAAGAGGAGGTCTTCATAAGAGGAGCAGGTCTTTATAAGAAGAGTAGGTCTTTATAAGAGGAGGTCTTTCTAAGAGGAGGTCTTTCTAAGAGGAGGTCTTTCTAAGAGGAGCAGGTATTTCTAAGAGGAGCAGGTCTTTATAAGAGGAGGTCTTTCTAAGAGGAGGTATTTCTAAGAGGAGCAGGTATTTCTAAGAGGAGCAGGTCTTTCTAAGAGGAGCAGGTCTTTATAAGAGGAGGTCTTTATAAGAGGAGGTCTTTCTAAGAGGAGGTCTTTATAAGAGGAGCAGGTCTTTATAAGAGTAGAAGGTCTTTCTAAGAGGAGCAGGTCTTTCTAAGAGGAGCAGGTCTTTCTAAGAGGAGCAGGTCTTTCTAAGAGGAGCAGGTCTTTCTAAGAGGAGGAGGTCTTTATAAGAGGAGCAGGTCTTTATAAGAGGAGGTCTTTATAAGAGAAGGTCTTTCTAAGAGGAGGTCTTTCTAAGAGGAGGTCTTTCTAAGAGGAAGTCTTTCTAAGAGGAGCAGGTCTTTCTAAGAGGAGCAGATCTTTCTAAGAGGTGCAGGTCTTTATAAGAGGAGGAGGTCTTTATAAGAGGAGGAGGTCTTTATAAGAGGAGCAGGTCTTTATAAGAGGAGCAGGTCTTCATATGAGGAGCAGGTCTTCATAAGAGGAGGAGGTCTTCATAAGAGGAGGTCTCATTGTCAGTGTCTCCATGGAGGGATATAAGGAGGAGGTGTTCATAAGAGGCGGTCTCAGTGTTTCCATGGAGAGATAAGAGATAAGACGACAGTCAGTCAGTACGGCTTTAGGCTTACACTCTGGTTTTATGTTTTGACAGAGATAAACCCGTAACTTCTTTATTCTTCTTCCCTGAGGAAAGCTGTGAAAAACACTTCAAGGTCCACTTAAAGGACTTAAAGGGTTTCTTGAGGGTAAGTCGAGATTTTTTTAATTAAGATTCTTTAAATTAAAGTTTTTGTTCAATGCTTGTCAATCAGAACTAGGTGACCTATTATTTAAGCAGAAGATAACTTTTGAGTCATTTTGAGTCAATCAATCAACTAATAATGAATAACTAATTATTTCAAGTCAATCAACTAATAATGAATATCTCATAATTCACGTATTGACAGATGAGCCAATGTTTGTTATGATGCGTCTTAATACACTAACTGCATAATATTATACTCATGCACATATTAAACTTGTTCTCATCCAGAGGCATATATAGTATACAACAAACAGAGACAAAGTATATCAATATATGAATAAAATATATATATATATAATAGCTCTTAAATCTTACCTACAGCCCCTTTAATAATTGGGATATTGTTATGATATGGTGTGTATTGGATATTGTTCTAAGTACAGTGTGATTGTCAAAGCTTCAATATAACCTCATTTTGATTTGTGAAGGTCATGAATTAAAATTTTCATCAACGACAAGGCTTTATTAAAAGAAGCAAAACCCAGATTGTTGTAGAACATCATGAGAACTCATCCTCATGTGACGCCTGCAGCAGTGTGAGCTACTTTGGTTATTACAGACTGGTATCCTAGCAACAGGCAGCATCCGTCCAGTGGTCATGGAAACGGAGATCCTGTTGATGACAAATATATCAGCATTCAACTGTTTGAGTTGCTTTCTCTTTACCTCACTCTCTCTCTTTCTACCTCTCTCTCTCTACCTCTACCTGTCTCTATAATAATAATGCATTTCATTTCATATAGCGCTTTTCTGGACACCCAAGGCGCTTTACAGACATGGTAAAATTGCACCTACAGTAAAATCATTTAATAGTTATATAGATTAAAATAAGACAGATCAAATAGATTAAAAAAATATAAAGGAGTAACATTTAAAATGTAGAGCAATGGTATAGAAGAGAGGATGCTTAGCAGAGGAAAGCCAGTTTGAAGAGGTGGGTCTTGAGAGCCTGTGGCTGGTTGCCTGACAGATGTGGATGTGGATGGGGTTCCAGAGGGAGGGTGCAGCAACTGAAAAGGCCCTGTTGCCCCAGGTCCAGAGCTTGGTCCTGGGGACCAAGCTCTGGACGTTGGTGTCAGTGTCAGGCGACGGGAAGGAGGTCAGAGAGGAAGGGAGGGGCCTGGTGATTGACGGCTTTGTAGGTGATTGGCAGTATTTTCAAGTTGACCCTGTATTTTACTGGGAGCCAGTGGAGGTTGTGGAGGACAGGGGTGACGTCATCTCGGTGACGGGCAGCAGAGTTATGGACGTATTGAAGTTTATTAAGGATTTTATTTGGTTAGCCGTAGAGGATGCTGTTGCAGTAATTGAGTCTGGAGGTTATGAGGTCATGGATGAGGCTTTCAGTAGCTGGAAGGGACAGGGAGGGGCGGAGGCGGGCAATGTTCCGGAGGTGAAAGAAGGCAGTTTTGGTGATGTGGTTGACGTGTGGTAGGAATGAGAGGGTGGGGTTGAGGATGGTGCCAAGGTTGCGGACATGGGTTGAGGGGGTGACAATGGAACCATCAATGCTGATAGAGAAGGTCTGGGTGGACTGGGTGAAGGAGTTTGGGCCGATTATGAGTATTTCAGATTTATTGCAGTTGAGTTGGATAAAGTTCTGTTGCATCCATGTTTTTATATTAGAAAGGCAGGTGGAGTGGGGGGTTGGGGTGATGGTCTTGGAGGAGAGGTAATGTTGTGTGTTGTCTCCATAGCAATGGAAGCGGAGGCCGTGTGGGTGGAGAATTTGTCCCAGAGGAAGTATATACAGGATGAAGAGAGGGGGGCCAAGCACTGATCCTTGGGGGACACCATGAGTGACTGGGGAGGTAGACGATTTGGCAGTGGTTTATCGAGGTGTATTGGTGTCTGTCGGCGAGGTAGGAGGTGAACCAGAAGGATATTATGGTTGATTTTCAGCAGTTTCTGTACTGTGAAAGGTGCGGAAGCCGGATTGGAAGTGTTTGTAGAGGTTATTGTTGTTGCAACAGCTCGCTCAAGGACTTTGGATAGGAAGGGAGGGTTGGATATGGGCCGGTAGTTGTTGGGGATGTCAGGGTCGAGACCAGGTATTTAGAATGGGGGGTAACGGCAGCAAGCTTGAGGGAGGGAGGGGGGGGGGGGGGCAGTGACCAGTGGACAGGGAGGAATTCATTTTGTTGGTGATCAGTGGGGAGAGAGTGGGGAGGCAAGCCTTGACTAGGGTGGTGGGGATAGGGTTGAGGGCACTGGTTGATGACTTCATGCTGGTGATTATGGAGGAGAGATCGGATTTGGAGATTTGACTGAAGGATGAGAATGAATGGCTAGGAAGTAGAAGGAGTTGGATGCATGGGGGTTGGCGGGGGAGGAGGCAGACAGCTGGCTGTGAATTGTGTTGATTTTAGCTAGAAGGAGTTGCATTTGCTGGTGGTGAAAGAATTGGAGAGGGTGTCCATAGGTGGATGATGAATAAGTGGGAGTATCGAGCGTTGTTGTTGGTAGAGTATAGTTTGTATAGTTAGAGTTGGTAGTTTGTATGCATCCAAGTGAACAGTGAGTAAGGTTTTGTTGGCAAGTCTTTCTAGTTGACAGCCCTTGGTTTTGAGTTGAGGGAGCTGATCGGTGTACCAGGGGGCGGAGTGAGTGAAGGACCTCTACCTCTTTCTCTCTACCTCTCTCTCTACCTCTCTGTCTCTACTTCGACCTCTCTCTACCTCAACCTCTACCCTGTCTCTACCTCGCTCTCTCTACCTCTACCTCTCTCTACTCCACTCTCTCTTTACCTCTCTCTCTCTCTCTCTCTCTCTCTCTCTCTCTCTCTCTCTCTCTCTCTCTCTCTCTCTCTCTCTCTCTCTCTCTCTCTTTACATCTTTCTTCTGTGGAGCTCAGTTGTAGTTAGAGAACTACTTCTCTACCTCTCACCTCTAACCTCTTCCTCCAGACGATGGCCTCCACCCTGGGGGGGGTGCGGCCTCAGCACCGTGTGACCCGAGTGGAGCTTTCCGTCACAGCCTCCAGCCTCCTGGACCGAGACGTGGCCTCAAAGTCCGACCCATTCTGTGTTCTGTTTCACGAGGTGGACAGCAGCTGGGCCGAGGTGTGTGTGTGTGTGTGTGTGTGTGTGTGTGTGTGTGTGTGTGTGTGTGTGTGTGTGTGTGTGTGTGTGTGTGTGTGTGTGTGTGTGTGTGTGTGTGTGTGTGTGTGTGTGTGTGTGTGTGTGTGTGTGTGTGTGTGTGTGTGTGTGTGTGTGTGTGTGGGCGAGCGACGGGGGTGTGTTGTGAATGTGAATTTGCTTCCTGTTACCATGGCAACCTTGATGGAAACAAGAGAGTTAGAATAGCTAGTTAACTAGATAACTAGTCAGATTAATTAGTTACCTTGTCAGAAACAAATAACTAGTCAGTTTAGTAAGATTAAAGTCACTTAACAAATATCTGGTGTCATGGAGGAGGTCGGGTGTCAGTAAAGTACTAAAGTAATTAAGTCTTTCAGTAATAAAGCAGTAAAATAATGAAGTAATAATGTAATAAAGCAGTAAAATAATGAAGTAATTATGTAATAAAGTAGTACAATAATGAAGTAATAATGTAATAAAGCAGTAAAATAATGAAGTAATAATGTAATAAAGAAGTAAAATAATGAAGTAATAAAGCAGTAAGATCATGAAGTAATAATGTTATAAAGCAGTTAAGTAGTAAAATCATGAAGTAATAAAGAAATATAGCAGTTGAGTAGTAAAGTCATTAAGAAAAGTCTCTCTTCTCTCTCCAAGATCAGCCGTACAGAAACAGCCGTGAACAATCTGAACCCGGTGTTCGGGGTCAAGTTCCAGCTGGATTACCACTTTGAGGAGGTTCAGAAGCTCCGCTTGGCCGTTTTCGACCAAGATAAGTGTGCAACCCAGCTTCACGAGCACGACTTCCTGGGAGAGTTCATCTGCACCCTGGGAGTGGTGTGTTTATCTGCTTTAGTAGTGCTTCAGTAATTAATTAATCTGTGCTTAAATACAGATGAAAGCTTTAAAGTTATATTTCAACTAAACTTCTGTTCCCATTATCAGATTGTGTCCAATAAGAAACTTCTCCGACCACTTATCTTAGCCAATGGGAAACCAGCAGGCAAAGGAACCATAACGGTGAGAAAATAAGTGTACCACACACCTTAAGAGGTCAGCATACTTAAATACACCAAAATAAATGACCAAAGCAACGCATTTCAACCTTTACAATTTTGTAACTTGTTGAAATCTCTGCACATGACAGCAATGTGAACATTATGTGATTAGTCATGTGGGCTGATAACTAACCCCTGGTCTTAACTAACCCCTAGTCTAAACATACCCCTGGTCTTAACTAACTCCTGGTCTCAAACTAACCCCTGGTCTTAACTACCCTGTACACCCCTGGTCTCCTACTAACTAACCCCTGGTCTCAACTAACCCTGCTCACCCTGGTCTCAACTAACCCCTGGTCTTAACTAACCCCTGGTCTTAACTTACCGCTCAGTGACTAAAACCACATCAGCAACACCAGGAATTCTTGGTCTCAGCCTAAATCAATTTAACTGGTTTTGAAGTATGCTGACCCTTCACTCGCTCTACAATGTTTTCCTCTTCTGGACATTATTTATCTTTACTATTTATTATTTATCTTTCCAACATACTTTTTTAAACATTCTGTTATACACATTTTTTTAGATTTGGGTCTGAATGTGTGGGTCAAAATTCTTTAGTCCTGTTGACAAATTCTAATAATGATGAGTTGATTAGTCAAGTGGATATTAATGAGACAAGTGTTAATTAGGTGGATGATAATGAGGGTGATTATAATACGATTCATGATAATGATTTGGTGATGATGAGGTGGATAATGTCTCTAGATCACTGCCCAGGAGCTGTCAGATAACAGAATCATCACACTCAGCCTGTCTGGAAGAAAACTGGATAAAAAGGTAAGAATGAATACATGAATCATGAACACATGAGACACCTTCTTTACTGTAAGATGAACA